>VXAA01005914.1:20299-83536 GCA_013399115.1 Anseranas semipalmata | reverse complement strand
CTGACAGGCCTATAGTTTCCCGGGTCCTCCCTCCAGCCCTTCTTGTAGATGGGCGTCACATTTGCTAGCCACCAGTCGACTGGGACCTCCCCTGACAGCCAGGACCGCTGACAAATGATGGAAAGTGGCTTGGTCAGCACTTCTGCCAGTTCTCTCAGTACTGTTAGGTGGATCCCATCTGGCCCTATAGACTTGCGTACATCTAAGTGCTGTAGCAGGTCGCCAAACATTTCCTCATGGATTATGAGGGCCACATTCTGCTCTCCGTCCCCTTCCAGCAGCTCAGGGGGCTGGGTACCCAGAGAACAACTGGTCTTGCTGCTAAAGACTGAGGCAAAGAAGGCATTAAGCACCTCAGCCTTTTCCTCATCTCTCATCTTATGTCTCTTTCAAGCTCAAAAATTTACCCTTGCTTTAACTTTCCAGGCACGTAGCTATTCGTAGATTTTTGTCTCCTGGAAAATTGAGGAAATGTATCAAAATACTTTGTAAGGGTAGGTGGTCCCTTGAGGGACCCAGAGGCATTGCTAGTAATTTAACTGTCAGGAGCTTAATTTTTCATAATAAACATTTCTTTTTTTACTACATTTTTTACTATGTTCCACAGCAAAGAACACTGGTCTTCCACTCAGTGAGCAGAAACATACAAGGGTACCAAATGGAGAAATGGCAGTAAATATGAGCATGACATGTTATGCAAGTATTGCTAAAGTTGCATGTGAGGATGTCTAACAAGGATGATCTTCACTCCTTTTGCAAGTAAATAATACTAAGAAAATCTGTTACTGTATCCACACCCCAGATTTTGACTCATGTTCCCAACTATTTTCTTGGTGAAGTGAAGATGGCAGCAGGATGCTCTCACACCTCCAAACACATTTCTCTCTTGTGAAATGATAGCACACTTACAAAAACTCAATCTCCATGTCTTTGTCTTTCTCCCCCCTGCACTCCAAAGAGATTCCTTGTTTGCTGTGAAGACAAAACATAACTTCAGCAACTAGTAAATTGAGTTTATTGAAACATGGTTTTGACAGTTAATTCAACTGCTAACAAAGTTGAGGCATGGTCGGGTGTACAGTACCTCTTCAGAGGCTCCAAGATTGTCACTTGTCCCTACTCAGGCCTACTCCTGACGGGAAAACCACAGAAAAACATGTTGCCCTCTTTCCTTCTAATTATTTGTCCGTTATCTCTTTGCACAGGCTACCATCTTGATCTCACTGCTATTGCAAACTGGTGGTATTACTCCCTGTCCCTTCAATAGCATGGGACCCAGCACTGCAGGAGTTCATATGGCTTCATTAGGTCAGCTCCAAGATGTGCCGCTGGACACATATGCCAATTTGAGCTACTGAAATAGGGATTTGGAAAATGAACATTAGTGAAGACTTAATGATAAAACTTTGTGCTTACATTAAAGATAGCACGACATGACTGAAACAGGTTGACTCTTCAATTGAACTTAACCCTTCGATAGCCAAGAAAACTGTGATTTTCCCAACGGTATGTCGAGTACTTTTCCACCTGACCAGCAATGATTTGTTTTCTGCAAATTTGAGACAAAGCTGAAAATAGCTAGTTGTAGTTATTTTTCCTTGGGAGTAATAATGTTCAGCTCATTGAGCGCTTTCTCCAACAAGGTTCAGAGCATTGAGAAAGCACCTTCACTGGCAGAAACCTTCCCTTGGGTGGATCTCACAGGAAAAGAAGGCTTTCAGAATTGTTGCAAGTTTTCATATGAGACAGGTTGCTTTCCTGGAAAACATGATGAACCTTCTTATCTTTTTTTATTCAAAAATTAGGTAATTAAAAAAATTCTCAATGTGGTCAGACAAAGTTTGGACCCTGTTTTCACTTAATTGCAACTGGTCTGATTTGTAGGAAGTGTGTTTGAAAATATTCAGGGACTTAAAAATGTGGACAGCCAGTTTGTGAGATTTCCCAAAGTATGCATAGGTATAGCTCCTCATTGCCTAAATAATTTTAGTTTGTCTCTGGATCCCTACATGGGGTTGAGCTGCCAAACCTCCAGTCCTCCAGCTCTGTGTCAGCCCACGTCCTGCCCTCACTGCCAATAGTCATCATTCATAGCATCCCAGTACCCACACTGTTTGCTGGAAATTGTTATCGCACTTGATAATCAGTGAAATGTTAAGCAAAATACCTCGGTGTCCTCCTCAGAGAGGAAAATTTGGAAATGGTAACGCCTTCTGAACAGCCTGTGCCAGCACCGGGTCTCATTTGGCTCTTTGCCTGATTTACAAAGTCAGCCTCAGCAGAAAGTATTAGTGACGCTTTACATTTCTATTATGTGTAAACCTTTGACCAGTGTTTGCAAAGAGACCTGGCAGGAGACTATGAAGCTGTTGGGTGACACAACGTCTGAGACAGGCACCTCTACACTTACAGGGAAATGGAGAGCAAAGAGACACTAAGATATTCAGGTGAGCAGTTTCCCTTTAAATCACTGGTTAGGTATTGTGAAATGAAATAAATGGACTCTAGTAGCAAGGCACGTCCCTTTCCTTCCCTTGTCCAGGGGAAGGTGGACACTAGAGTTACATCTACAGCGCTCAATAGAATAGGACCAGGGATCACACCCAGGCCCCTGACCTCTGACCAGCCACGCCGCTGAGCTCCTGCCTTGGTTTTGACCATCCCCAGCAAGCTCTCTTCCAGACACTTGTGCTCCAGAGGGGCCTGGCACAGAGCAGCATGGCTACAGGGTGACCAGCATTATCCAACATCTTTCATTTAATAGCATGGACCCAGTCTAGATGTCCCAGTGGGAATGTACGTATGTAATTTTGCAGTTCTGCACCAGCTACCTGCGGTACAAACTTCTGATTCTCGCTTTGAAATTTTCAGCAGCGAAGTAATAGAGCACAGGGTCAAGGCAGCTGTTCATGGCGGCAAGGCAGAGCGTGACCACCAGTGCTTTGTGCACGGGCAGGTTGTCCTGGCTGCAGCTGCCGAGTATCAGGTGGACTGTCCGCAGTACGTGGTACGGCAGGAAACACAGGAGGAAGAGGATGAGGGTGATGACGATGGTTGACAGTGCCTTCTTGTGACAGACTGTCTTCTTGCGCTGAGGAGTCCTGGACTTGAGCAGTGCTCTGATGGCAAAGACATAGCAGATGATAATTGTGCAAAAGGGCAGGATGAAGCCCACAACGAGGACAAAGCTGTTCATCATGAGGAGCACTTGTGTGCTGCCGGGGTGGAGGTCCAAGCATTTGGCTGGGTTCCTGTACCCGGCAATTACTTTGCACAGCAGAGGGCTGGCGGCTGCCAGAACAAAGACCCATATCACCGCGCATGTTATCTTGGCATACTTCGTGTTGGTTACTTTCCAGCGCTTGAATGGGTAGACGATGGCAGTGAAACGAACCACACTGAGCACAGTGAGAAAATAAATGCTGCAGTACATGTTCACGTACAAGGTGTAAGTCATGATCCTGCAGACGATATCACCAAATATCCAACGTGATCCCAACAGGTAATAGCTGGCCCGAAAGGGCAAAGTGCTCACAAACATGAGATCCGAAACAGCCAAGTTCTGCATGTAAATGTTTACTGAGGTCTTCCTCTGGGAAGGCTGAAGGAAAACATATATGGAGAGGCTATTTCCAACAGCACCCAGGAAAAAGATAAAGAAGTACATGACAGGATAAATGACTTGCTTGAACTCATCAATAGTACAATTGAATGAGCTGCTAGTGAAGTTGTCGTTTAGCACCATCTTGGAAATATTCATAGTCTGGAGCAGGGTTGTCTGTCTTCCTGCCAAAGTAAAAAGAAGTGGAGTGAGTGCAGGGTTGCAGCCTCTGCAGGGAGTTCAGTGCTGGGGCGGTTTTACAGGGCAGAAGTTACAAGATGCAGTGGAAAATAAAGGTTCCTTAATGAGTAAACATTTGTGTTGCCCCTGTAAATGCACAGCTCAAGATGTAAAGCACCAAGTAAGCTCTAAACAGTTTCAGTATTACAGCAGCTGTTTGTTGTCTCAAACTATGAAAGTGGTGTCTTTTAAAGGTGAATGCTATGCATGCATTTTAATGGCAATTCCCTGATCTTCTCTATGCAAAATAACCCCACTTGCCATCAGTCACCTTGTAGCAGGGAGGTTTTGAGCCCCCAGTTACCTCCCACGGAAATGGCAAAAACTGATCTGAAAGATAAATCACCATCCACTGGTAAGTTTGTGCTTCAAATTAGGATAAAAAATCAAAATAACTGAATTTGCTGATTGGAACTAGCCACATTTTTCTGGTATGTTATCTGCTGTTGACAGCGTGTCATTGAACTTTCCTGAACAACACCAAGGGCATATTGATGTACTTCAACATGTATAAATTAAAGATGTTTTGACCCGAAACACTGTGTAAATACTGTGCTAGTCATGCATGGTTCCTTTTTTAACTCCCTCCTCCTTACACTGTATTTCTTCTTTCCTCTAATTGGTTTCCTATGTGTCTTTTTATGCAGCCTTTGCTTCATTTACTGCTTTTTCATCCTTTTTTGTGCTCATTTCCTCTAAATCAGAGTCATATACGCACACTTCCAGGGCAGCCTGCATTAGCAGCCCTAATGAAAATGGCCTGTGAAAAAACAGGCTGTGTTCATAAAGAGTGACAACCCCTCCCCCCACACACACTATAAGGCTATATTTCAATCAAATCAAAATCACTGATCACTAAAACACTCCAAATAATATATATTTTTTCCTCATTAGAGGCTATTTCCTTACCAAACTCCTGATTTCTTCTCTCAGCTGACCTGCACTGGTAGTATTTGAAAATGAAGTCTCTAGTTCTGTTACTTGTTTGACAGTGGGACAGCAATCCCCTCTCTGCATCTGTTAGCATATCACAGAAATGGAGCACTGGACATTTTTTCCCTAAAACCCAGAATTATATGAAATTTCCAACTGCATGAAAAAGAAGCTTTTGCTTTTAATTTGCCCGAAAGAGAGTGATAATGGGCTGACGGTACATGACTGTGGGTTCTCTCTTATTTTGGACCTCTCAGGCTTCATGATTTTAAATGAAATTATTTGCACTCTTGGAGTGAGCCCTGGGCTGCCACATACCCACTGTGGTACTGGCAACACTGCTGTGAATGGGAGCTAATTTGGGAACTCAAGCCTTTTCCCATGGTGTGGGAGCCTGTGCTATTTTGAGGGCAGCCCATGACATCTTCAGGGCTGTGTCTCAGAGTCTGGATCCCTTAATATAGCAACCAGATGTGCCCTAGCAGTCACCTTTTATTTGTCCCACTGTGAGAGGGAGCATGGGAAATGGGAGCTCCCCATGCTGGGCTCCCAAGGAGCAGGGTTTACCCACCGCGTGGTGAGATGGGTCCGTGGCAGCTCGGGGAATGGAGACATTCACTCACAGTGACGCTGCGCCTGTCCCTGCAGTGCCTGAAATCATCCCTCCAGAAAACAACGGTGATAATATCTAGGAAGCTTAGGAGCACTGAAGACTGGAACTGGGCAAACTGAATAATAGTGCTCAGCAAAGCCTCAGGAAACAAGTGCTCCTAAAGGAAATGTCCTAATCTGAGAGCCTCTTCCACAGTGGAGGGGATAGACAAGGTATGGTTCCTAACAGATCTTTTGCAATCTGAGGAGTTTTGGATGGTTTTGGATCTCTGTACAGAGTTACTGTCTGACACTGAAGTTTTCTGTGTAGGATCAGGAACCAGCTTTTCCCCTAATGGAAGCTGGTCTCCCCATTTTGCAGGGAAGCATTGCAGCCCTACGTATTGCAAAGGGAAAAGACCTTTTGATTGTGTTTTGCTATGACCCAAGCATCTGTGCCTTTAGAAACCTCAAAATACAACAAAATGTCTATCAGCAAAGAAACCTGCCACTTGTAGAAGCATCCCCGTTGTGTGGGCCACCAAGCTCTTCTGTGAGATAAAGGAGTCGAACGAGGATGAAGAACTTGGAGCATGGTCAAATTCAAAGCCCTGCTCAGCACCACGAGTGATGAAAATCCTGTTGATGAAAGGCACTTGGGTACCTGTGCTCTGGGGAAAGCACTACAGGCACCATGGGCACGGAGCCTGAGGCACCATTGGTCAAGCTCTTCACATGAGGTTATCCAGCTAGCAACTACCTTTAAAGCTATTTTGTGCTCCTTATCTCTCTTGCCATCTAAAGACCTTTAAGAAACCAGATGTGTATGTGTAATTGGGAAACTCAGCATCCTTGGTCCTGGCAAGAGAGACAGTACTCAGGCTCCTCTTCAAATTATCCAGATAAAACCTTAAGATGTTATGGGCTGTCTAAGAGAAAGAGACTGGGGACCAGTCACCTGAAATGTGTTAACCACCACGGTGCCTGCCCTCTGTCAAGGGCCAGGAATGACCTGCAATTATCATATGCAGATGCTCCTATTAATTGTGTTTTAACACATGGATCTGTGTATAACAGAAGATGTGCACTGAAAGATATATTCCACATAGGACTATCTCAAGCAACCACAGAGGAGAAGGGGAGAATTTTAATCCACTCCTTGAAGTCAAGAGCTGCTCACCAGCCAGCTAAGGCCAGGAGATGGCTCCTAGTTACACAGAAAGAATGACATATCTAAGGAAAGGCAACAAACTTTTTCAGTGAGAGCATCCAGGCCGTCTTGTGGGTCAGGGACAAACAAGAGAGGTTTCAGGTGAAAGGCTGGACCTATAGGGTCCCCCAAAAGACTTCAGAAGCGGGATTGGTGGTACAATCTAACTTTCCTCTGAGAAAAAGAGGGAGAGAAAGGGACAATCTGAAATGGGAGTCTCTCTTCAGTGGTTTCTTTGCTGGAAACTCCCTAGAAGGAGTTTTTTTCTATATGTGACTTTCTCTGATGGAAGCTACCAAGTAGAAGCAGCTGATGCACATCCTGAAGCTCTGCCTTGGCAGGGGAGAGGACACGTCTGCTGAGCAAGGAAAAGGGAGGCTTTTCTGAAATAACTGCTGTGTAAGGAGATTAGATGTAGAGTTTGGGTGGTTTTATTTTTTTAATTTCTTCTCCACTGGGAAGTCTTCTAGAAACATTTACAGCTTGATTATTATGGATATCGTAAATGAACATTGCCCTTTTATTATAAATTATATATATTATAAATTATATTTTTATTATGAATAAATATGCTGTGTTTTATTTTAGCTAGCTTGAGCGTGACTTAAGTTTATAGGATAACAGAAAAGTGAATCTAACACCCTCAAGAAACAGATGGGTATGCAAGCCAGGGGGGGAACTGATAGAGCAAAAGAAGGAGGAGACTCATCTTAATTAAAGGAGATACTAAACTAATAAAAGTGTTCCCAAACTATCAGATTTTAATCTTGGGATGCAGGTGGTGGTTTGCACAGACTTTTGGTGCAGGACAGGAGCTGGTGACAGCTGTGGTCCTTGTGGGCACCAGGGATGTTAATGGGATCTTCAGGGCTCAGCTGCAAGAGAAGAGAGGAGCACAGGTCCTTCAGGACAGCACTCTTGGAAAACTGCGAGTCCCACATGGGAGGCTGGGCAGAGACCCAGCGTTTCAGCACATGGATGAGACAGTAGAGAGGAGAGATCTAGGTATGTAAGAAACCGAAGGATCTTTAGGGATAAAGGCAAGCTGTACAGAAAGGACAGGCTGCACCGTACCCAGAGTGGAGCCAGTCTGCTGGCACTGCAGACTGAAAGGCTTGCAGAGGAGTATTTGATTAGAAGCAACAGGAGAGCAGACAGGCATGGGGGAGCAAGTGGGCTGGACAGACGAGACCTGCAAGAGCAGCACCGCTGACATCCAGCACACCGCTGAAAAGGCCAGGAGGGAAATAAAGCACAGCTGCAATAACAGCAATAACCAGGGAAGGCAAATCCAACTGCCCGCAAAAGCTGGCACATGCTATATTGAGGGAGTGAGAAAAAGCAGACCTTACATGTAATTCTGCGCCAATGCTCAAAGCCTAAAATAAGGCAGGGGAGCTGGAAGGCTTGGCATGAGACAGCAACCCTAGTGCAACAGGCACCTCAGAGACCTGCTGGGGAGAGGATAATCAACGGGAGCCTGTGTTGCCATGCTACCAGCTTTACGGTAATGATAGTGTAGGATGTACAGGTGGAGGAGTGGCACTGTGCAGGAAGGACTGTGTAACTAGCAATAGCATAAAAATATTATGGCTAAAGAGAAGCACTACAAAGTCCTTGTGGGCAGACATCCCATCCTCTGATAATAAAAATATTGTACTAGGATTGCGCTACCAAACTCCTCATCATGATGATGATAGTCATCAGAAAATATTAAGTGAGATTAGAAAAGCTGAAAGCAGGTAGTATGAGCACGGGATTGCAGATGCCTTTATACAGGTGTGATGCTGCATCAGGACAAGATACAGAGGTAATATCTGAGTGCAACAAATACCCAGTTCCTAGGATAATTAGTCCCATGATCCACAACACAAGATGTTACTCTGCATTTGATCTTTAGTGCTGCGCAGGTCCTAGTTAGAGGTTTTGAATGGAGGGAGCCCTGTACTAGCAATCACAGTAGAGCCTGGTTCTGCTGTGTTGTGGGACAGAGGAGCAGTCCCAGAACCAAGAATTCTATAGAATTTAGGGGGCCATTTAAAAAAAAAAAAAAACTCAGAAAATTCAACAAAACCTGTTAGATCAGAGCAGTCAGCTGCACTTGACATATGTGTGCAGGAAATATTAAGCTGACTAGATAAGGGAGAGGCCAATAAGTAATGAGGACCAGGTGGCATTCATGTGAGTAACCCAAAGGATCTCAAATGTGACACTGCTGGCCAATGCACATAACCCACCATTACAATCAAGCACTGTGCCAGAGGACCAGTGCGTCACCAGAACAGCTCTTCACCTACAAGAAATGCTTGAGAGAGGAGCTCAAAGGCTGCAAGTTTGTGGTCTAGGTGCTGGGAACTACCAACCACTGAGACTGACTTCCACCTCTGTTATGCTATGGGGGGGTCTGTGACAAAGAACAAAGTCACCAAGCACGTTGAAACACCAGCCTGCTGAGAACAAGTCAGCACGTCTTCTTAAAACGGAGATCCTGACCTACTCACCTGCTGAGGGGCTGTGAGGAGGATGGAGGAAGGGGGCCCATTTATATGTATATATGCATATTTACGCACTTATACAGTTGGATTGGTCAAAGCTTTTGACAAAGCTCTGTGCCAAATGTTTCTTAATGAACTAAGTTGCCAGAGGGCTGGAAGGTAAGTTCTCCTACAGACTGAAAGCTGGCTGAAGGGTAAGAAGCAAAGTGTAGGGCTTAACAAATCTGCAATGCAGTCCTCTAGAGTTTGGTAGTCAGATCAAACTTGTGGAGGATTTTAAGGAGACGGTGCAAGGATTAAAATGTCTGTTAAAATATCTCTGATTAAAATGGGTCTCTTCACTATGGACAGGGGGGGATTCAGTCAAGGTTTACAGATTTGCAAAGATGGTGGATAGTGTGAATGCACCATTACTCATGGTGTCCCACAGTATTAGGACTTGGGGTGCTCAGCAGGGCTGGTGGGAGTCTGCTTTCAAGCAGATAGAGGAGGGTGTTCCTCTGCGCAGCGAGGAGTGGGCAGCACTGGCAGCCTGGGCTCTCCCCAGTTCTAGTGGGGGGCTACACGGTCAGCAGATGGACAAGTCAGCCAGCATCTCAGCTGACAGTGGGAATGACTTCTGTGCTTGCCTGGACAGAAGGACACATTCCTTCTGGGGAGGTGTGATGGAGGGGGCTGCTGCTAAAGGTGTAAATGTGGAACTCTCCATTTCCAAACTGAAAAAGTCCAACTCAAGGCTCTCAGATCTGCTGCTCTGAAACACTGAAATCTCTATAATGCAGAGAACTACCAAAGAACATATTTTCAGTAAGGTGTTCTGTGTATGCAAGATAAATAAGTATTTCAGACTGTTCATTCAAAATATATGTCTATGTAAGGCTGAGAGATAAATATATAGACCCAGTTGTATTACAGGAAAAAGAGGTGCTCTGTGAATCTATCACAACATCCCTTTGACTGAAGAAGACCCCAGACACCACAGTCTCATCATATTCGTTATCTGAATAGGAGGGCAGTTATCGTACTGCTGCTATATAGAAGCAACAGAAGTTTTAACTTTTCTTAAAGTTCCTGTTGGCTTTCTTTCTAGTATTCACTTCGTGTTTTAGGAATATTACCAAGAATAAATGTAACCGAATGTAATATATGGAATTAACGCTGAATTCACTTTGCCAAAACATGTTGCATTTTAACCTTTCTACATGCAGGATTCTGTCCTCTAACCCTTTTTATTGTAAAAGTTTGCTATAAACTACATCTTTATTTGTCATCTAGTTAAAAAATGAGACTCACTTAATCAGATACACTACTTGACTGCTATCTTCCATCTGCAAATACTACTAGTTACATAAATCTACTTTTTTTTTTTTCTGCCAAAGAAAATTCACAAGCCCGGCTTTATCATAGGGAAATTTAGTTAACAATCACAGCTTCTAGCAAATACAAAGCTTACTGCAAGTAATATGAAGGGTGTATTTTAGTAGGTTGTATTTTAGTTACTGCAACCATACTGCAACCATTTTTATCTACATCAGAAAAAGCAGACAAATTTTGTCTTACCTCAGCCCGTGTGCCTTCTGGTGTGCTCAGTATTTCCTTCTTCTGCTTGCTGTTGCTCACAACTTTCAGTTTGTTAGTGGAAAGAAAAAAAAAATATCACAAAAACTTGAAGCAAAACCCATATGCTATTTATGCAGAAGCTGCAGAAGGGCAACAACCAGTAGTAAAGGGAAGTAAATCCTGATGAACAGATCTTACATTTTCTTAAGAGAAAAATGTTCTCAGCTCAAGGAGTGGTGTTAGCAATCACATGGCAATGTTTCATATTTTTCATCCAATGGAAGAGGCCCTGCAGCTATGTGGCATCTGGAAGCTCTCTGGATTTCTGTATTTGGCCCATACTTAAATATATGTGCTTTCAGAAATCGGGTTCGCTTCAGATATTAGAGGAGGTTCCCATATATGCTTCACAAGGATCATTATAAGAGTAGTTCTTGGAATTACGGAGAGGCCACATACCCATGTCTCCCAGGCTTCTCATGCAGAAAGGTCATGATGAACAAAATCATAAGCAGACATCTAGGAGTTCATGAGTAATCTAATTCAGCTCACAGCCCAAAAATGAGTCTATGGAGCCGAGGGACTAATTTTCCTTGAATATTTATAGGAACTGAATACATCACTATTTTAGGCCATGAACAAGAGACTGCAGTGAAAGCTTTACTGTCCCTTAACACTTTACCATTTCTCGGTGGAGCAACAGTGACTGCACTGATGGGTGCTCCTAGTCCACTGCATCTGTGAAATAGGGTTCTATACACATTATAGATATAACTGCTTGTTTATTCCTCTTCTGTGCCGTCAACACACGCAGGTGGACCAGACACACCTCTAAGTGCTGTGTTTTATTTCATAAACATCAGGAAATACTTCTTTACCGTGAGTGTGACCAAACACTGGTACAGGTTGCCAAGAGAGGTTGTGGAATCTCCTCCTGGGAGATCTTCAGAAGGTGCCTGGACGTGGTCCTGGGCAACCTCCTCTGGGTGTCCCTGCTTGAGCGGGGGGCGTGGACCAGGTGGCCTCCAGAGGTCCCTTCCAACTTCAGCCATTCTGGGATAACTGCAGCAGGTCGTTCACACACAAACACGCTTACCACAGCTCAGCGGATAGGGAGTCTCCCAACAAACCTTCTCACCACCTACATTTATAGTTGTTTACATCTCAAATTGCTTTGGGTCATCCCGTTTGTAATCTCTCCTCAGCTGGCCACTTGCATCTGATTCTCATTTATTGCAAGGGCTCTTCACTCTGGTTGTACACATGGATTTGGGAACAGGTGAAATAGCCCTCTGGGTGTGCTCCCCATGTGAGGTTGTAATGGGCAACATGCAGTGGCTGTGATGATTAGTGCCACCAAAGCTCACAAATCCCTGCACTCAGGAAGGAGGTACATATAGCTTGCAAGCAGCTCCATGGGCTTCTATTAGCATGGACCTGAAAGAGGACATGGAAAAGCAGCTTATCAAGGAACTAGCCTAACACCTTCAGTCTCTGGGGTGAGCTCAACATCCATGAGTGCTGTTTTTGAACATTAGCCTATACTTACATTGACACTGCAAAGTAAGATTAAAAAGGTCCCCGGTAGAGGTCAATGTCAAGTGAACTTTCAAGGAGCAGTGATGGTGAATTAGGACCCAACTGAGACCACTCCACTGCTGCCTAACTTAGACCTTGCCAGCTCTCGTGGCACCAAGGGCAACCTCTTCCAGCTGTGGTTGTGCTGGCTGCTTTGCTTATTGTCCCAGCCCAAGGTCTGCCAGCTGAATGGCTTGTGTGTGTGCTTCCAAACCCAGTTCGGCCGTAGAGACATGTGCTGTAGACACCTGAAACAGGACGTCTGAGCTCACCCAGCCCCTTTTGACCAAAGCAGGGTAGGAAATGATCCAATGAGCAGCTTGATGGGCAGCTTTCAGGGGCAGATCCCTTTAGGAGGAAGCTGTGACATGCAGCATGGGGAACAACTGCTTCAGACAGCAAGGCTGTGGCTGGAGAATTATGATCTCGGAGTTAGCTCGGGAGATGCACCAGCCACTCAGACTGCATCTTATCTGTATATTATCTGCAAGTGGCAGAGGCAGTGCAGAAGCAGTCTGATAGCATCTCTATCACATGGGTCATGGTGATGATCATGCTGGGTCTGATAGGCAGGCTGTTCCCTGATACACAAAGTCAGAGACTGAAACATGCAGAAAAGTTAGACATTGATCACATGTTATTTTCCTGAATGTGTTTTGAGTCTGACTCTTTCACCATGTGATATGGTTATCTTCGTTGCCTGCAAAATTTCCTATATTCACATTCTCATACACCCTGTATTCTGGACAGCCCTGTTTTCTCCGTTTTATAAAGTAATTCTATGTTTTGCTTTTAGCCTGGATTTGGATAGATGGGGTTGGCTGCCAACTCACCCTGCACCTGACGAGCTAGATCCGGAGTGACTGCTTGGGATTTTTTATATACAGTCAGTGGATGACTCAGCTTCCGAGGGGATTTTATTACATTTCTTACTAATAAAAACTTCAGCAATTCTGGAGAAGTCATCTCAGAATATCACAAAAAATCAAAGACTCATTACAAGACTCTGTGCGCACATCGCACTCAACAGTTCACAACCCAGATTATTTCTCAAGTCTCACAAAACTCATAGACTCAGCAGAGTGCAAGCCGCCCGTCTGGGCTTCAGTTACACACTGTGCTGCCTCTGTTTCTCTTCCTTTTTTTGCATTTCTGGCTCCACGACAGCCCAGTTTCAGGAGGGAGTGACTCATTCTTTTTAATTCCCCTTCTGTACTGACCTACCTCCCCTCCAGCCCCGTGCAGGGGCATTGCTCATGAAGGAGGGCTCTGCTCCCTCCAGCCCACGGTGGTGAGCAAAGTCACCACTGCAGGCTCTGAACTGCCATTGTTTGGAGAAGCTTACCTTTCAGACTTGAAATAAGCATTCCAGGACAGGTAAAAGCAAACTTGTAGATTCTCCTTCCCCTGTTCAGCATTTTCTGTAGGCTAGTTGGAGTGTCCTCGTGGGCTAAGCGCTACCTGGTGGCAGCCAGTTGAGCAGTCTACCTCCCACGCCTTGCTCAGCATGGACATCCTAAACACAGATCATGCTACTACATGCTCCAAAGGGCCAGGCCTTCCCCCACACCTGTGCTACATTTCTGGAGATCTGGGAATTCTCCAGGAAAAAAGGTGGTTTAGACATTCTTTGGAGAGCTCTGCGCAGGGGATTTCTGGCCTGGGTAGAGCTGCTCCTCCTGTTTTAAACACCAAAAGACCAGACGTCTCCTTCTAAAATAAGTGTCTGGGCACATCTGACAAATTGCCATCTTCACTCTTCCCACTGGCTAGAGAAGAATGCTACATTTTGCCTCCTAAAGTCACATGAGCTGCTGTTGAGGACGGTCCGTCATCTGGTGCATCTCTCCATCCCTGCAGTCTCACTGGGCAGGTTGTTGTCTTCTTCACGCCACAGCAGAGGGGGCCAACAGCTGCCTGACACCCACCTGGGCAAGGCTGGGTCTCTGACACATGCACAGCCCAACAGACCTGTGCAAGCTCATCAGCCAGCACTCATGGGGCATGGAGGCATTTGCACATCAGCCCCACTGCCATGGGAATGTGAGATGGGGCAATCTCCAGTGTCAGGGCAGCTATCAAGTGACCCAGGCAAGCCAAATGAAGAAGCCCGCATATTTTTCCTGTTGCTCAGTCAATGTTTTGCTTTCTGCAGACACAAACTTCCAGTGGCAGAATTTCACTTCTTCACACCAAGAGATTTTTGGTAAAAATGGATCTGTCAAGGAAACAGAAGCAATTACCTCCATTAAAGATTTCAGCGCTGCATGTCTTCAGCACAGCAGCTTAGCCTACTAACACATATCTATTTCCAGAGACTAAAATTGCAAAGCCTACATTCATTTTCTGTGCAATCCCGGAATAAAACAGTATTGAATGCTGGTAGCTCATCTGCTGTCAGCCATAAGGCTGGATAGATGGGAAAATGAAAGTGACGGCTGCATGAAGAAAGGGGAAGAAGTAGGGGCAATTTTAACGGAAATTATATAGAAAGGAAAAGCACAGAAGGTTTTCTTGCTGTTTCTTTCGCAACATTAGTAATGACATCTTTTTTAATTGCCTGTGGTCCTTTCTCTACTGTTTGCTGTTCCTCTTTAATATACTGATGAGGGCAGAAGAATGTTAATATTTAGCTGGAATAGAAAAAGACATGTAATATTGTTTTTATATAGAATAAGCTGCCCTATCATAGAATCATAGAATATTCTGAGTTGGAAGGGACCCACAAGGATCATCAAACCCAACTCCTGGCTCCACACAGGACCACCCAGAAATCAAACCATGTGTTGGAAAGCGTTGTCCAAACACTTCTGGAACTCCAGCAGGCTCGGTGCCATGACCACTGCCCTGGGGAGCCTGTTCCAGTGCCTGACCACCCTCTCGGGGAAGAACCTTTTCCTGACACCCAGCCTGAACCTCCGCTGTCACAGCTCCATGCCGTTCCCTCGGGTCCTGTCGCTGTCACCAGAGAGCAGAGATCAGCGCCTGCCCCTCCGCTCCCCTCGTGAGGAAGCTGCAGGCCGCCACGAGGCCTCCCCTCAGTCTGCTCTTCTCTGGGCTGAACAAACCGAGTGACCTCAGCTGCTCCTCATATGTCTTGCCCTCTAGACCCTTCACCATCTTTGTAGCCCTCCTTTGGACACATTCTAATAGTTTTATGTCCTTTTGAAATATGGTATGAAGTACCAAAACAGGATATGTTTTTTACCCACCCCTCCAAGGGTGGCTGTGAGCCTTGGGAAGAATCATTGGTCTCCAAAAACTGTGAAGTTGATGGTGGCTGGGAGCATTGATGCACTTCCTGGACAATTATTGATCCAATCTTTCACTCTGAAAATGATGAACTAGAGCAAGACAAAACACCAAACACTTTCTAAGGCCTTCATCTAAAGCCCATTGAAGTCACCAGAAAGAATAGTGAATTTTTTGGATTAAAACCTAAATAAGACAGTCGCAGAAACTGTGACTGGAAAAAAAGAGCTCTTTTCACTTTTTTCTCTTCATCTAGCTAGTATTTCAGATCTAACACTTGCAAGGTTGCCAGCGTGCCAGGTATATTCTGTCTTCACTGTGTAGCTTTCAAAGCCTCTCTCTTTACTTCCCCAACCATCTCCACCAATCACCTTGATGCTGCAATGACTTTCTGCTTGCACTGTGTGTTTTGAATAATTGCACAGTCAGCAATAGCAACCTCTGTTATTTCTGAGTTTTGAGTTAGATGTTACAGAATTCCAAATAGACAGGATTATGGAAGTGCAGAATCTGAAGGATTTGTCAATGACTAGTTATCTCTATCTTAAGATATGGTCTCCTAAAGACTCACCATTTATGTATGTTGGCACATGTATGCAATGTTACAGTAAGTTCCCTACTCAGAAAGCTCTGTGTTTCGGTTTGTGTTTATCCCATATTAAGTGTTCTGTTAATCGTGTGCTATTCTGCTGAACTCTCCCTTCATACTAAATATAGAAACCAGAAGCAAAACAAGCTTCCTTTAATGCATATTTGCTGACTGTTTTACAATAACCCCGACACAACAGCTGGATAAAAAAACATCAACGATGTTCCAAAGTCAGAAGGATCAGGTTTTAGTGCTCCGCTTCTTATATTCAGTGGTTAAACACCACTGTTAAATACAGCCTGCAAGTCTTTCCAAATAAACTCCAACTTAAAACAAATCAACTTGCATCTCAGTGTAGTCACTGATAATACTTAACCTCATGAAGTTCAACAAGAGGAAGTGCAAAGTCCTGCACCGGGGGAGGAACAACTGAGCTGGAAAGCAGCTTGGCAGGAAAGGACCTGGGGGTCCTGGTGGACACCAAGTTGAACATGAGCCAACACCGTGCCCTTGCTGTTAGGAAGGTTAATGGTATCCTGGGCTACAGTATGCAAAGCACTGCTAGCAGGTTGAGGAAGGTGATCCTTGCCTTCTGCTCAGCACTGGTGAGGCAACACCTTGAGTGTTGGGTCCACTTCTGGGCCCTCCAGTACAAGAGAGACATGGACATGCTGCAGAGTCCAATGAAGGGCTGTAAAGATGATGAAGGGACTGGAGCACCTCTCCTGTGAGGAGAGGCTGAGAGAGCTGGGACTGCTCAGCCTGGAGAAGAGGAGGCTCAGGGGGATCTCTCCAAGATCTATAAATCCCTGAAGGGAGGGTGCAAAAAGGCCACAGCCAGGCTCTTCTCAGTGGTGCCCAGTGCCAGCACAGGAGGCAATGGGCACAAAGTGGCACCCAGGAGGCTCCCTCTGAGCATCAGGCAGCACTTGTGTGCTGTGCGGGTGGCTGAGCCCTGGCACAGGCTGCCCAGAGAGGTTGTGGGGTCTCCTCCCTGGAGATCTTCACAAGCCGCCTGGGTGTGGTCCTGGGCAGCTGCTCTGGGTGTCCCTGCTTGAGCAGGGCTTGGGGCAGGGGACCTCCAGAGGTCCCTTCCAACTTCAGCCATTCTGTGGTTCCATGAAAAGCATTATCACCACCAAAAACATGTCTCACTGCAGCTCCATTCCCCAACCCCAGCTTCATGTTATTTACTCTTTTCTACTGTAGTCCATTTGCTTTCTCATCCAATGCATTTCCAGTGCTATTTCGTGCTCTCTTTGTATATGAGGGTGTTGGTGTATGTACATCTATACACAGGTATATTTGCAGCTGCATGTATACATACATATGCATGCACTCACATAAGTGCATTCAGTTGCAAGCACTTACACTTGCATTAGAGAACTCATATATGTGCTTGCATATTTGTAATATAAATGTATGTGTACATACGCAGGCTTGATAAAAAGGTTGAAGTTGAGTGTGAAGGCAAAGCTGTGTGGTCCAGAATTTAGGGAGCCATGCAAAGAAGTGTGGGACACAAGTCCCTCACTCTTTCCATCTGACATTGGCCACTTTCCTCTGCAAGAGGTGTTTCTCCCTGGAGCATGTAGGAGGTTCTTCCTTCAGGCACCACCTGCAGCTGACAGAAAAAGTAAGTTTAATTTTTTGTCCTGAGTCTGGATTTTAATGATGTTTCTTTAGGTAAGACTCAGGTGGCTTTGGATCTCAGTGGCAACATTTTCTATTCTACTGGCTTTGTGAAATGGTTTAGGGTATTGGATGCTTTCTAAACTGTATTTTAAAATACTATATAAAGATAGACTATACATGTGATTTTGAAGGAGATAATAACATGATCTTTAGTCCTGTTTTTTTACTCAGAATTTTAGGAAAATATCTAAGTGTCTATAAATGATGGGCCATCAGTTGTGAAAAATGTTCATTTACAGACAAAATTTCCGGCCTTGAAAATCACTTGGATTATATATTTCTTTTGCAATTAGTTTGCAACTGGTGTCTCCTCAGATAAAAATGAGAATTAATTTAAGCTCATCTCTGTCACAGATCACATGCTTTTTTGAAAGGACTTAGTGAAATCCTCTTTACTGGCACATACTGAACAAGACTGGCTGAGCCAGGTTGGAGGTGATGGTGACAAGGGTGGAAGAGGGCAGGGGGACGTTCTGCAGCACTGGGTTCCTCTACCAGCATAGGATGGGAATCATTCAGTGCCATGGGTAGTCCGCCACCCACACAGCCCACCCCACCCTGCTCTGGAAAGCTGCCCACATTGAGCTGATTAATGCCATCTTTGGTCTTTATCTTAGATGTTTAAGTCTGAGCTCTGGGTTTCTTTGAAGAAGACAAGTGAAGCCTGGGACATGTTGCCACCCGACCTGGGTGCCTGGGTACCCAGGTCGGGGGCACCTCAGCACCCATCTTTGTGGTGTTTTGTCACCAGGTGACCTTGTTCACCAGCACCACTAGTGTTTGGGACTAGTCTGGAAAGGTCTGAGCAGCCTGAGGTGGGCTGGCTACAAAAGTGGTTGATAGTCAGTCAAGCTTGTGTGGGGTTTTACAGCAAAACCGGGAGATAGCTCACTATGTCTTGGTTAAACTGCCTCCTGTTTTGCTTTCAGAGTCCTCAGTGCAATAAGGACAGGCTGGGCAAAGGCTAACTGTTCTTTTTCTGCAGAAAGAAAATAAATGCAAATATATGATTTAATTCAGTTTTGTTTGGCAGAGATGTTTCTGCCAGTTTGTTGTTTTTGCTACAAGACCAAAGCTGTAATTCTCTTCAAATCCGGAGCATGACACCAGAGAAGAATTAGCACAATGGTTTTAGTTTTATGTAACATTCCCAATACCCAGCGACCGAGTGCTTTAGAAGAGAATAAACAAAATGAAGTAAGCTGTTTGTTCAGCATGTTCCAGCACCCATCCATCTGCCTCCCTTTGTACTCGCAGTCCCTCAGCCACAACTTTTCTCATCCGCTACTGTCAAAAATATGACTCATTTTTCACATAATAGACTGGGGAAGAAGTAGAGAAGTTTTTATACATAATAAAGCTTTCTCTTGCCCAGGATCTCCTGCATCAGCTCTTATTTTACCTCTCATTAAAAAGAATGACACAATGAAAATTTACTTTTTGTAGCTCTAGTTAGCTGCAGTAACTCTCACTATTGATGGCACAATTAGCTCTGCTTGACTCTTCACACAACCAGGCAAATGAAGCTTTGGTATAGCTAATTTTAGGACAAGGAATTTGTTCAATTCCCAGGCCAAGAGGGTACTAAGTGTTAGTAAAGTTTACAATTACTGATTTTGATGAATAGAGGGGAATTCTCCTCCCCTCCACCCAAGCTCTGATAACACGCTTTCCCGGATGTACAGGGCTGGTGTGAATGTGTGCCTCCAGCTGTGGAGGCAAGGGTTTGCATCGGAGGGACATTGAAATCAGAAGTCACTCTAAACTGGGGACACAGGCCAAAACTTCTGTCTCTGTCGCGTTTTGAGTCTGTGTTATGTCACTATAAAAACTATATCCAGAAGTAGATGTTTTCCATGGAAAGGGTCTGCGTGTTCTGTCCTGTTGGTGACATCGTCAGTAACTGTCTGTTTTCCATGGAATTGTGCTGTACTCTGCTTACAAGAAGACTGATACTGACTTCCCAGGTTAAGGCTGTGTTTTTCTGGAGCAATAGCACAGATCTCCCTGCTCTTGCTTTACACGTGCTAGACTGGTTTTAACAACACATCTCCTGGCTGATAGACAAGAAGCAAAACACACAGCAGGCTGTCAGCAGATTTCCAATTCAGATGAAATCTCACAGCTTTTTTTCACACAAATCTCTCACTTTCCCATGAGACCTTCCTATGAATCAGGCAAGCGTTGCTGCCGTAAGAATCTCACATGCATTAGACCAATTTCCCCATGATGAGAAAATCACTTGCCAAGAAGATGGTGGGGAGAGGCCCAGCAAGCCCAGAGGTTCCCCCAAGTCTGCTGGACCCCCTCTCCCATACATATGGCACGTGTGGCACTGCGCTGGGGAGAGGAAGGCTCCTACCAGTGTAAACGATCTCCAGTCAGTTGGAGTATGTTTCTGGTGAGCAGACTGATCCTTTGCATTTCTCAGTGCTGAGTAATGTAATGTTAGTTGCTGCAAACACTGCTACTCATGTACAGGGCAGGAGTGGGACTGCAGCCTGTCAACTCTGATTGAGATGCTCATAAACTTTGCCAGGTTATTTTGTGACACTGAAGTTATTACAGAAAGTCACAGGCTTATGTAAAGAGGAAACAAGACAAAGTTGATATGCTTTAAAATCAAGGCAGCTATTTACCTTTTGGATCTTAACATGACTTGACAGAACTATATGATGCAGTCTCCAAAAAATAGCACTCTGTTGAAAGCTCCAAAGAACATCTCCTTTAATACGCCTTTTGCACTTCATTTGCTCTACTCTACACATTAATTTCCTAGACATCTCTTAAGTGAATTCAGTAGGATAGTAAGTATAATTCCTATTAGCTACCTAAATTACTTCTCTCCAATTTGTATCAGCACTTATATCATTTTAGCATCATTACGTTATAATTTAAACCTTTCATTTCGCTACTAATCAAAGCCAATTCTAGCAAATAACCCAAATGTTCTAATTTAACAATAATATCATGTCTTTACTTTCTTTTTTTAATAATCAAGGACGGCCACTATAACCTCTGAAGGTAATAGAATAGTTTCCACATATCAGTATAGCAGTGCCATTTTCTTATGTCAAGCAAACTTACTAGGTCTAAATATTCTCTGCTTGCATCTCTGCAAAGCTTAAATGCTTCAGCAGGGTCAGCAGCATTATGTACAGCATCCTCCAGATACACCCTCAGAAAACTCCACAGGCAATCCTGAAAACATCTGCAAGTGTAAGCAAATTGGCTGTGAGAACTGAATACTCCCACTTTAGAGATGTTTTCTAATTTTCATTTTTCATCTATTTAGTGTACAGATCCATCACTTGTGCTGCTGAAACATATTAGAATTAGAATTGTGAGACCAAGTGCTAAAATTTGCAAAAAGCTGAAAGGACAATTTTACTATGTCAAGAGTTTGCAAATGGGTGATAGAGGCTCTTTTCTGTTTGATATGACAAATTGTAGTAAAGCTAACGCAATAATGAAAGCTTCCTTTGCTTCACCATGAGACATCTTAGCCACAGCCAGGATTCACGTTGATAAAGATACCATCAAAATTATCTTTGACTGCTTCTTGAGATTTCACACAATGTTTCCAGGCCATAGCCATAGAAACATAAATGTTTTGCTTCCCTTCATGCAGCTGTTCAATGGAAGAAAAAAGGTGGAACCCATGATGAATAGCTGGCCAATATGTATCAGCAAACTGTTGGGTGACTGTCAGGTCCTGCTTGTGTTCACCAGCAGAGAGACCACAGCTAGAAAACAGTGACTGCCTTGGTCACTGTGCATTGGCAGCCTTATTTAAATTATGCAGAATGACAAACCGTACTATAAGAACGTCTTGAATCTTAGCCATTTGTGTGTGCCTGGGAAAAAGTCCTCTCTGGTGTCACAGATGAAAATATAAGAGCTGATATAGCCAATATACTGCTGTCACTTGACTGTTCAAAGCAAACAAACAAAAAGCCTTATCTTGAAGGCCAGGTTTTGGAAGATCAAACCTACAGATGTACACACATTTTTCACATCCTTGCAAGGTGGATGTGGACAAGAGAAAATAAGATGCTGAGAAAGGCTGTACAGAATCAGTCAAAGTGCTCCCTTTCCCTGGTAATCTGTCTGTGACAGGGACCAACTGGGGACACCTGTGGAGCAGTTCAATAAAAAAGTCAAGTATGTAATGATGCTTCCCCAGAATAGTCTTTCAGCTGTCAATAATTCTTGCTTAAGGATTTGCCGTGGGAGAACTGTCTGGAGATTTAATAACCCTTGATGGTTTTTTCTTCAGTGAATTTGCCCACGCCAACCTCTGGCAACCACAACATCTTGCACAGAAGAGTTCCTCTGCAGAAGTACTTATCATGGAAAACATTTGCTTCAGAATCAGATTGTGTACATTAGAAATGTACAAATGTTTATCAGAGTTACACGAGTGAAAAATCACATCCTTTCATCTGTTTTGAACTTTGAACCTGCTGCCTGCTAATTTTTTCTATGCTCCCTACTTTTTGTATTGAAAAAGAGCAGAAAAAAAATGTTTCTTCCTATGTACGAAGAAAAGATTGGCTGATTCAGAATGAGGATCTATCTAGGCCAGCATCCTATCCCCACTTGGGGTTAATTGAGAAGAGTAGGAACAAAGCAAGCTTACATGACAATTCCCCTTAGTATTCTCGCACCTTGCAACTATTTTAGCAGAGACAATTTCTTTTCTTTAGTCTGAATCTGGCTCCCACTGACCTCATTTGACGACCCCTCAGTCCTGCACAGAAAAAAGTAGTACATTTGGAAGACAACATACAACTTTCTGGCATTACTGTAGGTGACAATTTTCCTTTTATTTCCAGACTGGATGGGAGTGCAGTCAATGTGTGCTCATGTTCCAGGCCATCCATGCTTTGCAGACATTTGCCACATCCCCATGTCATCCCTTTCCCAGGCTGAAGAGTCCCAGCCTACGCACATACAAGGAATAAATATTCCTTGTATGGAAGCAGGGTTGCACACTTTGGTCATTTTTAACCCAAAACTCACCCAATTTAATACTCACTGAGCAGGGGATCTCAATGCTCCACAGAATATTAAAAATATTTGTGCATTATAGATTTACACAGTAGCATAATAACATTTGTGGGTTTTGTTTGTTTGGTTTGGTTTGTTTTTCTGCTCCTAAACTCAGAGCAGAGTTCTGTACACAACAAGCTCTCGTTTTTGGGAGGTAGCAGTCAGCTCAGAGCCCACAATCTTATTTATAAATGTAGAATTGCTGGGCAAGGAAGCTTCTGATGTGCATTATTTTACATCTGTCTCTACTGAATTTTTCATTTAATTGCTCTGTTATTCAGACTCGCAAGGTGCTTGTGCAGTTCTTCAAAGTCAGCCCTCATCTTTGCTATTCTGCAGACCAAGTATCATCTTCAAATTTTATCTCCTCATCTTTTACTTTTGTTTTTAGATTATTTATTAATTATTCAGGACAATGAAATTACAGCAAAAATCTATGAAACATACTGGTAACAACCTCTTTTCACTCTAAAAATTGATCATTTGCTTCTACCCTTTCTCTCCTGATTATTCACGCATGGATTTTCTCTTCTATCCTACAGCTATTTAATTGCTTTAAAGGCCCCCTTGGCAAGGGACCTTCTTTGATGTCTTTAGAGCATTCAGGTATGCTCAATCCATGTCTCCGTTATTCACCTGATATTTTGTCCAGAGGACTCCAATATATTTGTGTGATACAATTTCCCATTGTAAAAGTTCTTCCTCGCTATGTCAGCTTTATGCATATATCCTCTAACTCTCAATGTTTCTTTGACAGTGTTACTAGTAATTTGCCCAGTATACATGTCAGGTTTCCTAATTAGTGGTTCCATTTTTCACATTAATCATCTTCCATTCCTTCGGTATTAAGACAGATGTAAGTGCAAAGTTATACTTTACTTTACAGTGAGAAATTCAGCGATTTCTACCTGCAGATCCTTTGATGCTCTTTGCATCATCAAGTAATGGGGACTCATTAACATTAATTCTGTCTGTTTGTTCCATGACATTTTTAGTTCAAATTGAAACACGTCCTCTGATAAACCCTCTGTAAGAAGAGCTATTCAGGCTCTTCCTCAGCAGACAGATCCAAAAAGTACAAATATGCTTGTTTTTTCTGCCTGGAGCTATTTCTTCCCCACATCTTTCACACGTTGATCATTGAGTTACACTAATTCACTCCTAATGGCAGTGGCGGCAGCAGGCATCATGCTGAAAAGAGTGCGAGGATCCCAGGGTCCCAGGAGATGTCTGAGAGGGTTTCTGGGCACTGACACTCTCAGGGTGTGTGTACTGCATGCGCTGTGTGGATTTTAGGAAGGCCTTTGATACCGTCCCTCACAGCATCCTTCTAAACAAATTGCCCAACTGTGCGATAAACAGGTTCACACTATGTTGGGTGATGAACTCGCTCGAAGGGTCGTGGTAAATGAGTCTGCATCTGGCTAGCAGACAGTCACTGGTGGTGTTCCCCAGGGCTCAATTCTAGGGCCAGTCTTGTTCAACATTTTTATCAATGATCTGGATACAGGAGGGGAATGCATCCTCAGCACGTTTGCTGATGATGCTAAACTAGGAGGTGCTGTTGAATCCCTGGAGGGACGACAGGCCTTGCAGAGAGATCTAGATACATTGGAGCACTGTGCGATCAGCAGCGGCATGAAGTTCACCGAAGGAAAATGCCGGGTGCTGCACCTGGGACGCAGTAATGCTGGACACAGGTACAGTGGCTGGGGAGCAGCTCAGCAGGAAGGGACCTGGGGGTGCTGGTCAGCAGCAGGCTCCACGTGAGCCAGCAGCGTGCCCCGGCAGCCAAGAGGGCAAATGCATTTTGGGGTGCCTTGAACACAGCATAGCCGGCCGGCCAAAAGAGGTGATTCTCCTGCTGTATTTAGCATTGGTGTGGCCTCACCTTGAATGCTGCGTGCAGTTCTGGGCTCCATAATATAAAAAGGATGTTAAGGTCCTTGAAAGCATCCAGAGGAAGGCAACAAAGCTGGTAAAAGGGCTGGCAGGCATGTCCTGGAGGAGAGGCTGAGGACACTGGGGTTGTCCAGTCTGGAGAAGAGGAAGCTCAGAGGTGACCTCGTTGCTCTCTGCAACTTCCTGAGGTTGGGAAGTGGAGAGGAAGGTGCTGGTCTCTGCTCGCAGGAACCGATGGCAGGACACAGGGGAATGGCACAAAGCTGTGCCAGGGGAGGGTCAGGCTGGACATTAGGAAACATTTCTTTACCATGAGGGTGGTCAGCACTGGAACAAGCTTCCTAGAGAGGTGGTTGATGCCCCATGCTTCTCAGTGTTCAAGAGGCATTTGGACAATGCCCTCAATAATATGCTTTAACTTCTGGTTATCCCTGAAGATGTCAGGCAGTCAGACTAGATGACCTTTGAAGCTCCCTTCCAACTGAACTATTCTATTCTATTCAATTTGATTTGATTTGTTTCGATTCAATTTGATTCTAACAATCCTCCAATAAGCTTCCCGTTCTGATGTGTTTTTAAGATTTATTAATAGTTTTTATGCTTTTTTTGTAAATCATTTCCAGTATTCTTTGGATTTTGGAGGGGTTTAGGAGGGTTTTTCTTGGCCTGCCTTAGTACATTTTTGCACTTAAGCACAGATTACAGATCTTTCCGTTCACCCTATTTGGTCATGACTTCAGCTTTTCAAAGGAAGCTTTCTTGTTTTTAATTACATTCCTTTCAATGATGGTTATGTATACTGCCTTCCTTTTGTGCCTTCCCAAATCTTTTTTGATTAGCAGAAGGCATTTGCTTTGTTCCTCCAGTATGGTATCCTTAAGTGGTCCCAAGGTTGTGTGCAGTGATTCAATTCTGCCCTTTTAAACACCATCTTAATAAACATCCTCACTTTTGTGTAGTTCCCCTTTGTAAAATTTAACAGCTATAAGGGAGTTTTACTTGTTTCTTTGGGCTTTTTCTTGCCTCAGTCAATCCTGCAAATGTTGTAAATCCAAGTACCTCATGGCCACTACTACAAAATGTTTCTTCCATGGTAACAGTGATTATAGGTTAATGTTGTTCCTTCATGAAGTCATGTGCAACCTGCTCCAGCGGACCCTGCTTTGAGTTTGGGCTAGACAATATCGAGAGATGCCTGCCAGCCACAACTATTCTGTGATTCTATAATGTAATATTATAATAATAGCATGCTGCTATATAATAGCAAACATACTAGAAAATAATGTAATATGAATACAATCATACTCACAATATGCTAATATGATAGTATATGCTAAGGCTATATTTTTCTTTCAGAAACCTGGAATTGCAGTCCACAAAGATTCCATGTGCCTTTGTGAACATGTAATTAACACAAGTAGAGTTTTCTCTAACGTAGAGCAGAGCTCCTCCATCAGCGCAAGTGTCCCCATCTTTCAAGGATACTTTGTGCCCTGTATTATCATGTATCGTCAGGTTTCTGATACACCTATTACACTGATATTCTCATTCTAATTTTCCACTTCAATTTCTCTGTCCTATTTTCCAGACTTCAACTGTTCTTCCACATTTCCTGTTGGATATTGCAATAGTCTGTCCTACCCTTTACTCAGAGTTTACTTACAGTTTTCCGCTAGTGGATACTACATCTCAAACCATGTGTACTTCCTTTTAAATACTGATCTATGACCTTCTTAAGTTGAAGTGTCAACAGCACGATTACCTTATGGTTCATATGAGGTCCATCTGGCTGGTATACACTCCCTTTACTATAGAATTATCCTCCATTCCCAATGAATTTTTATGCTTCCCCTTTGTATCATTTTCCCCAGAAACTATTGGAATTACATCTCTGCCTCTTTCTGGTCTTGCACAAGGTGCCAGGAGCATTTTGGACAGTACAGCCAGAGAGGTCCCCAGCTTCCTACTGAACATGGGTCACAAGTACCGGCACCCTTCCAGTATTTCATAGAAGTTGATTACGACACATTTTGAGGTTCACCTGGCAAGTAAGTCACTGCTATGAGCTCAGCTGTTTATATGAGTGATGATCAAACTGCCCACTGCAACAGCTTTTCCTCCCTATGACAGGTATCTCTGCCTCTGGAGGGTTAGCTTCTATGCATGCAGCCTAATTCTGAGATATTTGGAGGGGAGTAGGGAGCAGCTACTTCCTTCCGATTAGGAAGGGAAATAGAGCAGTATCAGGGCACTCCTGGAAAAAGATTCAACTTCTTGTGGTTTCCACCTTAAGGTAGAAATATTTCAGTATTAAGTTAGTCCTGGAGAATTTATTTAAGGACTTAATTCCTTAACTTAAAGACCAGGGGTTTAATTTAAACCTGAAAGGTATATGTTTGATGCAGGAGAATCTGTTCTTATTGTAGCACTAGGAGGCCATACTTGGTCTGTGCTGGAAATGAAATGCCTTCCTAAGCGAGGTTAAAACTCCATGGAAAAAGGCAGGTAGCCACTAGTAAATTTTAAGAGAAATGATTTCTGAAAGGTTAAAAGAAGTCTTCAAGAAACTCAGGAAGATCCAAGAGGAATCAGGGAAAAAGGGCAGCTTTTTTTTTTTAAACAGTACAAGATGATTAATTCAGGTATGTTTAGTGCCGTAGCTGGAAGGGCTCAAAAGGCAGGCAGAAATCTCTTCCAGTGGCCTTACTAATCAATAGATAAATACAGGCTGGACAGCAAAGCACATAGATCAATGCTAAGACCTGAACTGACAGAGCTGAGGAATTCTCCTGGAGGAATTATGGTTTATTCACAGCGATGATGTCCACTTATATCTGAAAACATTTGGAAAAGGATTAATAAAATGAGGACAGTAATGGAAAGAGGTGGGCTGCTGCTAACACAGCTATGAAAGAATACTGAGATTTTGAAGACTTATTTCTTCAGGGCCTATGGTGGTAAAGCTGGACTTGGTGAAACCTTGGATGCCATCATTCAAAATAGTCCTTGGGAAAGGGTAAGGCTTCTGGTGCCCAGGGTAATTCAGAAGGAGGAAGAGTCAGGTCCTTCGAATGTTGTCTTGGGTATGAGCATCTGATTGCAGGATTGGTAAAATTCTGCCCCTAGCAGGACAAGTCCCAGCGCTCGTAAATCATTGCTGGTGAGCTCAAATCAAGAAACACAGTAAAGAATAGTTCTGTTAATAGATTTTGTTCAGCTGTGGGAAGGTTATCAAAGAAGGCCTGCAATAGGCAGACAGAAATAAGAAAATAACAGCTAGGCAGAAAGTCTAGCAGGGAAGGATAGCTGCTGCACAGCAAGAGAAAGGAGACCCCAACAAAACAGGGCGCCTAGCAGGGAGAAGAGCAAAGGAAGAGTCATTGGAGATTGAGGAGATGGTCCCTTTGTGTTGACTCCACCAGCATGTGCTGGATGCTGATGTTGGCTCCTGGCTGGCAGGGGGAGCACAAGGAAACTGGCCAGGACTGGGTACACTGGGAGAATCCAGTGAGCAAAGAAATATCCTCAGCTGCTGAGACTGCAAGAGAATGACAACAGGGTCATCTGAGTGCTGTGCCCACTGAAAGCCATCCCTGCGATCTCCTCAAGTACGGGGACAAGGAGGTTCTAACAGCATTTACCAGCGGCTCTGAGCATTTGAGATTTGAGATCAACAGTAAACACTATGCTCTGAGCATTTAAGATTTGAAACGAGCAGTAAACACTAGTAGTATTTACAGTAGAAAAGAAATATAAATCTTAGATATTATTTACTGGGAAAATTCCACATTGGGAAATTTAAAAATAGAGACCCCTGGGAAGAAGAAGAGTCTGAAACAGTCATTTTGAGAAATATAGTATATAAAAATTTGAGTGAAATAATGCATGCCCAGAGATGTTCTCAGACACCAAAAATGTTCCCAGATTGTCTACAGCATTGAATGGTTGAAACAGCCCATAAACAGCAGATTTCTCAAGTAAATAAAAAAAGACATTATGAGAAAACAGGCATCCAAATTCAGGGAAAGGGTCATTGGCTGGAAGATACTGAAAAATATACTAACAATTGCCTACCAAGCAAAGGTGCCGACACTAACTGTAAGGAACCGAGCATACCTATTCTTAGTATAAATATCTGTCCCAAGGAGTCTATTACAAGGAGATTTTACAAAACCACTCCCACTTAGGCAGCGCATGCATGATTCAGCAGTAACAGGGGTTGAAGCATTTCCCTATAAAGGCAAAAGAGAGGAAAGCTATGTGGAAATTTCAGGGAACAGAGAAACTCTGCCAAAGGAGCTGCTTTCATGGGAGATATTACTAATTTGTATCTCAAATGAATGGGATTGAATGAATTAGTCATTGAGTCCATGCTCCCTTATACACTCAGTGCAATGAATACGTGGAGAACGCCATCAGGGCTATGACCATGGTTTGATTCCATCACAGCAGAGAAAACTATATCAGAATACTGATAGACAATATTTCAGTTAATATACACGGTACCTGTTTATGCTTTGTTTGTGGTGACCCACAAATGCTTCCCTGCTGGAACAGGATGGTGCTTGGAGTCTAGTTAAAGAATGATTTGCCTGAGCCAAGGTAGCCCGTGCAGCTGGGGTGAGTAGAGTATCCTAGTGATATTATGCACAAAGGAAAGTGATTGCCAGTCTCACAACCCATCCATCTTTGTCTCTCCAGTCTGAAAGACCAGCTACTTTATTTATGTAACCTTCATTTTGACTCCAGAGCAAGGCTAGAACTGACACTTCTGTGTCTTTCATTTGTGACTGCACCTCTGTCAGGGGATGGAGTGAGATTTCACTAATCAAGGTATGTGCACAAACACCAGTTTACAATGTGGCTTTCTTAAGTACATAAATTATTGAAAAACTCTCAAAAGGAGCTGAAGGACCTGCCTGGGTTATTTTAGAGTGCATCTGACTGTGAGGGCCTGGGCTACCTATGCTAAACCTTTATCTGCTGAAATCCACCTGGATGCTTTTTTTTTGTTTGAAGGCTGGTTGTCCTTAGCAACTTCTTAGCAAAAGCAAAAAAAGCCTTCAGGAAATGGCTTAATGGCTTTGATCTAAGCAATCAGAAAGCTAAAACTCTACAGATGTCTAGTGCATGCCAAATAGGAAAGGTTCTCTTTTCAAGGCAAAATTACTTACCTATGCAGTAACAGAGGTTGTTTGAAGTGAATCTGTATGCATTCGTTCCTGGTACATATGAATACCATGGTCTCTCCAGTGAGAAAATCATGAAAGTGAATAAAATGTAAGGATATTAATTTTGAAATAAGTTTGGGCTTTTGTCTCATGATGATCATATGCTAAAAGAAAGCAATATTTGAGACTTTGTAGACCTTGCGTCTCCAGTCTACTGGTGGAAAGAACTTCTAAAAGGTCATCTTCATACAGGTATAGAAAACAGGGCTGGAAAAAAAATCTAAAATACACCTATTTAGGGAAGTATCTAGAAGTGTTTTCACTTACAGTGCTTCCTTCCCACACTCTTGAGTTGCTTACCTGGTAAGCAACTGGTAACAGCATTGCTTACCTGAAGTGTCCAGGAAGACAAGGATTGCAGAATATATGTGTTATTTAAGGCAAAGGGACACGGATTCTTAAATGCAGTATTTGCTTTTTAAATGTACTTGTTTCTGGTCATTAACTTGATGGGTAAATTACATGGCACCTTAAATAGTCCTTCCAGTATTATTCTATTGCAAATAATTGTTATTCTACATACAGCATGTCAGCTTCCAAGCCATCACAACAAGACTTCGGGACAATGTTGCAAAGGTTCATTATACGTTTGCTCTCTCTCCTTGCCAGTACTAATGAAGAGTGATGGGCTTTGCTGGTTTTATCGTGGGTGAGAGATTATATGTCAAGGATGATCTGAGAGGTGACAGGTCCCTGACTGTCAGAAGGGACAGAGTTGTTGAGCCCATACTTTCTACTAGTGTCAGAAAGGAGCCCAAGTGCATTGCAGCCTGAACTCAGTAGGCCAGCAGAGCCGAAATGCTCCAAAGAAATCAGACTTTGGAGCAGCAGCAGTTCAACTTTAAAGGGCCAAAAATGTGGACGGTGGACTTTTTAATATGGTGCTCCTTGCATTTCAAATTCAAGAATATCTCAAGATGTAGATGGAGGACAAAATTCTAAAAAACAAGTCTCCATGTTGATTTGAGCACAGAACTGGAGGCAGATTTATGGTTTCAGGGATGTGTTTTACTGTTTTCTGCAGTTTTATGAACTAGCAAAATAAACATACGTAGAGACTGCATTAAGAAGTACTTCAACACCCTCTACAGGAACCAGAAACCCAAAATAAAATAATTTATACCTGCATTTAATTCTGATGAATTGAACTGATAGACTGAAATGATTATGGATTACTCAGGTAGTTCTGAGAACTCTCATTCTCCTGACCTAATCAATAAGTACATCATATCCTAGCAGCTATTACACAAGTTTATTTTTTCTCTAAACAGATATTGACTTGAAGAATACAAACCTCCCTCACCTTTTCACTTATTGTGTATTTCTTCTTTCTTGGTTCTAATAGTGGATTGTTACTGCCATGCAGTGTCTGAAGAACTTTATAATGTCAATGTTTGAAAGTAAATTTAGTCCAAGCAGTCCATACCACATCTAAAAATCAAGTGTGCCTCTTGTCTAGCATCTACTAACACCATTGACAAAGGTTAGGTACAGCTTCTGAGTACAATTCCAGTCTCTAATGTATTTTGGAAGTACTGGGAAGGGCTTAGAACATACTGTGTCTCAGCATACAAGATCATTGTTTTCACCGAGGTGACTTGCTCAAAGAAGAGAGAACAAGAGCAGCTGTCCAGAAGATAACACAGACTTCAGATCCAAATCACCAGTGCATACTGAGGACTTCCTCTGGCGTGGAGTAAAGCCCTGAATGATTTATTCTATGGAAGGAGCTTCTGAGCCTCAGACAAAAGCAGCACAACTCAGGAGCACTCACAGACACTACAGATCACTCTCCTAGACTATAGGAGAGAGGGTGTGCAGAAAGAGTGGGGTGGGATGTGGGAGCTTATTGCACTGCTTCAAGATACAAGACACACATACTCAAGCAACACACATTTTATCTCCACTGAAAGACAAACCCCACTTCTGCTGCCAGGCTTAACACCTCTGCTCTTTTTACTCTTGGAGATTATGGGCGAAGCCGGGGGTCTCATAGGCAGTCTCCTGAGAAAGTGACATATTGCTGTCCTACAGAAGCCACACAAGTCTCTGAATGCATTCTGGCAACCTCAGAAACTGGGCGCTCAAGGTGGAACCAGCCCATGGTAACCAAGGCTGATTCAGCAGGAGACAGGTAATATCAAGAGAAGCTTTGGTGGCTATGGCCCCACAGACCTCAGTGAGCTCCTGGCACAAGGAGGCTCCCCAAAGAGGAATGCATGCTTCCCTGTGTACCCAGATGGGACAGGCAGGAGAAGACAGAGACCCCATACACCCAGCCAACACAGGGTAACCCACACACCAGGGCAAGACACTGGGGCAAGAGCAGGGCTTCTTGTTAAGGTTGCTTTTGTTTGGGTTTTCTATCTCCACTAAATCTGCCAATGTGCCGCAATGCTCTGTGCCCCAAAGGCCTGCCTGCCCAGGCTGCTTCTGCCAAGACATGGGGAGGACAATGACACCATTTTAGCCAGGACAGGCTGTGGCTGTGAATAGCAGCTACTCAAGCAGAAAATCTGTTCAGGCATGTACCTGCTGAGAGGTAAATTTGAGTCCCTGGGACCAAAGCATCACTGAGGCAGGAGATGCCCTGGAAGAGGGGTGCAGGGTCTGAGCAAGGCCAGATGTGCTAGCTGTGTCCTGCCTGGGAAAGCCCACCCTTGTGGCAACATGGGGACAGTGGGGATGGCACAGGGTTTGGTCTTGGGGTACTGCCCACAGTGTGGTAATGGCCTTGTGTAAATACAGCCGGAATGCCTCCACATCCAGCCACAGTGCCCATGAGCTTAAATACCTCCCGCAAAATCAGATAATCTGTTAGCCACAGATCTCCTCCCCCTCCTCATAGCTGGCTTTAATAGCTTTCCTTAACAGATTTCTTGTAAGGTGAGCCACAGGACAGCAAAGCCTCTGTTGGAGAGACCTGTTCATAGTGAGGTTTCAGTTCATCCTTAAAAAGGTCAGACTTCTCCCTCGTGTGTATGGAAAAATGAGCAATCATGTTATAAAAATACCAAAAATACCTGAAAAATGACTTGGAATCATTTCTCCAAGAGGTGTCAATGCCGCTTTCAAAGTGAGTTGGTCTTGTGTGAATAGGCTGAGCAGAATTTCAGGCATGCTGGTTCTTGTACTACCTCTTAATGAGTTCTTTGGATGCCTATTTGTCATATAATTTTGTCATTTGCTATTTGATTAAGGTGTTTTTTTGTTTGTTTTTTGTTTTTAACCATTCCAGTAACCTATTGAGTTCTTTGCGAGCTGTGGATGTGAATATTCTTTGGTCTCTACTTGTATGCACATAGTTTACTAAAATCCCTGCGAGTTCCTGTTAAAGGAAGAAAGCAAGTTGCTACCTGTAGAGTGGTTCTTATGACACTTTGCAGTCATCTGGATTAAAACAGTCTCTTGTTTACTGAAGTAGCTTCAGGAAGAAAATGCCTCAATGAAGCAGTGTTCAGTTTGAACTCAAAAATTCCTTTTATATACATATATATTGTCTCTCTATATAATCTACATAAAAAGAGAGATCGGGGACTCCTGATACATTATACAATTCAAGCATGTGGGGTCTTTTTAAGGGGCATGACTGCAGGATGGCAGAAAACTGTTTTCCCCATGTTGCATGAAGAGTGTCTAGGCACTAGACAGTATAATATATAATAGTATATATATATAATATAATAGTGGGAGGCACACTTGCAGTTTTATTTAGAGTCTCTAGCTAATAATGAAAGTTACTTTAAGAGAAGAAGAAGAAAAAAAAAAAAACACATACAGGTTAAGAGNGGCACACTTGCAGTTTTATTTAGAGTCTCTAGCTAATAATGAAAGTTACTTTAAGAGAAGAAGAAAAAAAAAAAAAAAACACATACAGGTTAGAGAGAGGAAAAGTGAAAACTCTCTGAGTGACCACCTGGGAAGAGCAGACCCAGATGATCATCCTCCTCTGGGTGTCCTATCCAGTGAAGCAGGTGGCAGCGATGATGATCACGTTGTCCCCTGACAGCTACACGCATTTTCTTGGGACCCACTTGAACACCCTACTGCTTGTTCCTGTTAATGATGTCCTTAATGCTGATGGGAATGTGCCCATTAGGAGCAAGCATAGCACATCTATTTGGTTGTTAAGCTTCTGTGCACGTACATTACTGGATAACATATCCTGAGAATTTAAATTACTTCTATCTACTTTATTACAAACTATATTTTGGTTTTCTCTAAACTAAAAAACTACAAAATGAAAGGTAAGAAAGGAGGGAAAGAAGGTGTGAGTCTCATGCCAGTGGTAGCTGCTTCCTGTGAAAACCCATCATAACAACAATATCTGAGTTTGGAGGTGCAAAGCCATGAAAAATGACAAGAGCATGAGGACAGCAAGGGAAAAACACTGCTTTAGAAGCTCTGAAGAATGCTGCCACAGCAACTTCAGAGAGAGGTTGCAGAGCTGTGAGTAAAAGGCAAGCTGTAGGGTTGCAAATAGCAGGCCCTCAACATTACCAAGGCTGAGGCATTGAGGTGCAACACCCATCCCAGAGGTGGGACAGAAAGCATCGGGTCCAGGGCATGGAGACCCACTGCAGTAATACCACCTCTCCCCTGAGCCACCCAGGCAGCTGATTTCTGCTGAAACAAATCTCAGTGTCAGAACAGTGAGTCACAGACAGATGTTTTCAGTGCGGGGTTGCCGATGTGGAATGAGATCCTGAAGAAAATCAAAATGCTGCAAACCGTGATTAACCTTCAGGTGTGCTGCAAAATCCTCCTTCTTGTTTCAGCAGTCCCACTTGAAAGGCCAGAAAATCTCAGTTCTGCTGAGGGCACTTGGGTTTTTGGATGACACATGATGTAGAAAACCTTGTGACTGATAAGGATTTTGCCTAGCAGAGCAATATAATCATAAATCTGTTAGCCAGGGAGGGTAGACCAATAGAAAAGTTGGTCCATAATTTACAAAGCACCATAACCCTTGTAATAAAAATGTTATTAAAAAAAATAGATCTTTTCAGCTAACAGCACCTTTTCTTAGGTCTTTGCATGATGTGTCTGAAAGTAAAAGCTACCAGTTTCTCTTGAAACAGCCAGAACACAGGAAAACTGATTTCAGTTCATAACCAGAGACATCTGTCCTTCAGGAAGAACCAACTGACATTAGTCAGCAAAGAGTTTTGAAACAACTGCAGTGACATATAAAAGATAAATTGCACTGCATCAGCTACATGTGAAAGAGCACTCCAAAACATGTTTTGTAGGGAGGTGAACCAAACAGCATCCCTCATCTCATCCCTACATGTGAGTTGGGATGCCGTGGTACAGACAGGCTCCGTTCTGCTCTTACAGTGTCTGTTACTACGGGGCTGCACTCCAGAGTGGATCAGGACTATAGAAAGGTTAGAATAATATCACTAATCTTCTTCCATATTTCATGTAAGCTAGCATGTTCCATACAAGAACAATAAAGCATAAAATAGGTATAAAAGAAATACTAAAAAAAATTAACTTCTGCAGAAAGCATCCCATCCCATGAAGTCAAGACTGTGTGAAAAACAATAGCAGTTGTCAAAAGTTAGCAGAAAGGGATGCAAAACTGGGTCTTGACAAGTGCCTGTTTCACTGGTTTATTTACGACGCCATTAAAATAAGATTGTGAAAGTAGTGTCCATGGAGAGAAGACGTCGTCTCAGTAACGAGACACTGGCGCCATCTAGAAGAGGAATAGAACATGCACCAAGCAAGAGTTAAGTGGGAGCACAAAAAGCAGCTCAGCCTGGTTTGCAAAGTGCAAAATGACACTTCTACTTCTCATGCAGCAGATTTTTATGAATTACAAGGCCACATTTCAATGAGGAATGTTCTCTATATTTCCAAGCCTCGGTGATATTAAAATAAAATACTTACAAGTGTTTTTATCCTGTTTTAATTCATATTTTTAGTACGATTTGGTCCATGAATGAGGTACCCCCAAGAAGTGGGGACTCTGAGGGCTGAGGTGGGCAGCTGTTGCTCAGCCTTTCCCTGTCTCTGTGAGGGCTATAGAGAGGCACTGCAGGTGGCTGGCTCCGTCCCACTGCGGCCTGACAGAAGTGCCCAAGGCTACTACAGGGTGTGTGACTGTGGCTTCCTGCTGGGAAGGCTTTGGAAGGGAAAAACAATGTTTTTTTTTCTTTCTCTTTTGCGTGCAATAGGCCATTTGAGTGGGATAAGGAATCATTTCCAGATGGGAGAGCAAAGGTGGAAGAACTGCACTAGTCTTGCTGGTGTTTTGAGAAGTAACTCTTCATGACACCCTTATTGTAGTCTGAGATTCATGAATGTTTTGGACATTATGAAACCTTGTATTCCAACACAACAGTCTACACTGAGGTACATATCAGCCATGTGGCGTCCTCTCCTTGTTACTTAGAAGGGAGATATTGCATGGCATTCATGCAACACGGAGATACTGCAGCTGCAGCTTGCACTGGCTGCTCATAGAGCAATGCAGGAGGAAGAGCAGCCCAGGTAAGCCATAGAAGAATTCAAACTAGCCTGACCACCAGCAACCAGGGGATCAGCTATAAGGGATCTCCTGTTAGCCAAGAACACCTATCTGTGACTGCCCTTTCTCAAAAGTATCTACCCAAGCTGTGTTTCTACAAACACATCCCCAATTTTGCATCATCTCTTCTCCTTCATGTGTCATTTTGTTAAAGACAGAACTGACTGCCCTTCACAGCTCCACCTTAAATGAACTATCCTGTCCTTCCAATAAAAGGGACTACTCAAGGGCATGAGACTTCTACAGATGCCCTCTCTCAAGAAAAGATCTTTGTTAAGGTTTCAAATCCCTCTGATATCTACTTGGGTTCAAATGACTCTTGGTTTGATTATTTTTCTTTTGTGTGCTTCAGTCAACAAATTTCATACCTTTGGTAGGAATTCTCCAACATGTTTCTGCAGGACTAGACAGGCCAAGATTTCTGAGCTCAAAACCTGCCTGTACATCCATGTTGCTCTGAGGTGATTTGTTCCACTAAAATTAACTCCAAAATGGAAAGAGAAAACAGAAAAGTTTTATAGTCTATGGTTCCAGTACTGAGCAGCCAGACAAGATGGTCCTAAACAGGGAGACCTTTCACAGGACTATTTAATGAAGGGCTTATCTGTGATTTGTGTGCCTGATTCATGGGGGGGAAGCCAGTAAAGCTCACGGCTGAAGTATGACCCTCAAATAGGGTCATACTGTAGGGTTATATAGGGTCATAGAGTTAAACAGCAAAACCACCAGGGTCAGTTTTATCAGCAATATGGGAGAAACTGAGTAAAAGCACGAAAAAGGCATCTTCCTCCTGTTGTGGTCAAATTACTGACTCGATAAGGCTGTCATTTTGCGCTGCACACTGGCAAGCACATGAGTTGGTCATTGCTGCGGTGCAAATGGTGCAGCTCGAGAGGCCAAAGAGGCTGAGAACTTATTTCAGTTGTTGTAAGGGAAATATTAAGGATTTATTTTTGAAATAGAGGAAGGCGTCTATCAGCCAAAAGGCAAGAAAGCCTTGTGATGTGTAGACTTCTCTGTGTGGATGGATTTTGAGAGAAATCACAATGTTTGATGCTGAGTGGTAAGGAGGCTGCCATAAAGCATTTGAGAGTCAGGGTGGCTGCTGCACCAGCAGCTCTGTTGAGATGTGTGTAAGATCCTGGGACCTTACAAGGTCTTGGTACAGAAATGCTATAATGACCTAGATATAAATTAACCGAGGTTTGACCAGCGGGACACATAAACAGAATGTACTCTAAATTAGATCATTTAGGCTTTAAAAGTCAATGGCTGAGGAATGTTTTTGGAGAGCTCATCGCCTCTACATCTGCTGTTTCTTTTCTGGCCAGAGAAGCAGGTTGTGAGCAGGAAAAAAAACATAGCAAGTTAATATAAAGTTGTTCTTTGTGATTTTTTTTTTTTCATTTTAGCAATTATAAACATTGACTCTACCTCTTGATTTCTATTTAGCTAAGCTTATGACTTCAGTGTTACATTCTTAAGGTGAGTGATCCAAGCCATTCCTAAAATAAAATGACCAGTGTTTACTGGGGCTATATCCAAACTCAGTCTAATCAGACTGAAATCTGTGCCTGTGACTCCAAGAGCAGTGAGATTAAATTAAAATCCAAAAGTGGACTCCAGACTTCCTGGCCTCTGAATTTTCAAAACATTCAGACTTGAGTGGAGATTTCAGTATGGAAAACCTGAAATGTAGGAAAGCTGGCAGTCGTGCTTGATTCTACCTCTGAACTTTGAAGGCTGGCATGCTTTTTTCCCTAAGGTAAGCATAGGTAATAGCACTCATGGCATGACACAAAGCCCACGGGACAAATGTTTTAATGAGGTCAGGCTTTTCTTTGGATGAGAAACCTACAAGCAAAGCCAAAATACTGCAAGAAAAACTACTGCAAGTGGAAGGTGATTTCTCTGAACCAGAGTTCCACCATGGTGCTGGAGGTGCTACCCTGCAGATGTAGCTTCAAATGGGAGCCAAGATGGTTCCTCACTGCCAAGATGTCTTCCTTATGGAGATTCTTGTAAAGAGCTATTCCCAAGAGCTCCTTGCACTGGGACGAGGCAGCTGGGTGAAGGGAAGGTCCGTGATGTGGCTCAGGGGAGCGAAAATCCAGACTGAAGTGACTGGGGGAAGTGAAAGGTGCCTAGAGGAAAGGAGACCTGGGGCAGGAGCACCTGGACTAATGGAAATTGCAAGCTGGGCTGACGAATGAGGCGAGGGAAGGAGAAGATAGCTGTGCAGCTAAGCTGACTGAATGTTGCTGTGGAGAAGGAAGCTCTGCCCTTTCTAGGTGAGAGGATCCTGCAAGATCCTGGGCTGGTCGCCTACACCAGACCCCGCACAATGGCTCACAAAGTGCATTTTCCTGGGCCTGTCCTGAATGCTGTGTGCTGATACAACCACATGGAGCTACAGCAAAAGCAATGAGAGCTCCCTTTGAATCCACGTATAATGTGAAGTACACTGAAATCAAAACTGGCTGATTTTAGCAAAATTAGCGGATTCTGGGTCTCAGCTCTCAACAGACAAATTGGGATTGCATTATCCCCTCATTTTAGAGGGTCTTGAAATAACGTTGTAATTTGTGAAGCTTGCAGACTCTGAAGTTGTGTGTATCATGGCAAATCCCACAGGGAAATTAATCATTGCTTTGAGAAGAGGAGCAGAAAAAGGCTTATGGGCCAGCTTTATTTTGCCTAACTTTAAATACTGAAGGTGCATGATATAGGCACTTATTCACTGCAGACTCCCTGCTGCAGAAAGGAGAGAAAAACTTCCATGAAGGAATTCAGAGTTTACGCTAAACTGAAAAACCCTGAGGAAGCACTAATATCTCTCCACTGACTCCAGAGGGAGCCTTGGACAACTGTCCCCTCGTTCCAGTGCCAGTAAACCAGGCCAAAGGCTGAAGACTAAAGTAGGACGAAGCCAGCTGCTGAGGAGTGGCTCTTGAACAATCAGCACTCTTCCTCTTTGTGCAGATTAAGGCAGAAATTCTTTGGAGCAAAACTAGCAGGGGAACTAGAGACTGCATCACAACATGCCTGTACAAAGGGGAAAAAAAAAAAGAAACCATTGTCTGTGTAATTTTTTCTGGCATTTCCTAACTTTGGAGAGCTTGGGTCCGAACCGTTCATGTTCTTTTACCATAGCTTGCTGTGCAAGATGTGCAGATAGCTCTCATTTATTCAGGATATCTTTGTTGCTAGATCTAACTACTTCAAAATGGCCAAAATGGTAATTGAGGACTGGCAAGAGTACTTTGCTTTTTTTGTTGTTTTTACCTTTCCAGTTTCCATTTTCAGTTTTGATTGGATATATGACTTCTTTCACCTTCAGAAATGCCCAGTGAATATGTGAGTTAGGTTTTAGATGATGCAATTGCCTATTTAATACTTTGTATGCTTTTATGTATATATACACACACAGACATACAAATACATTATAATACACAGAGTGTATTTAGAAGGAGCATCAGGTAATCAAAACATATCAGAAGGGAACAGGAATTTTTAGCAGAAATAAAAATATCTCTGCCATGTCTGGATTCTAGTTTTCCTTTACGTTGTGTGAGAGGAAGAGACATGGGTTGAATAAGCCCTGTACCCCCAGTTCTGCACCCGTGTTAAAGGCAACCCAGATACTCCTTGTGTGGCTTAAAAGAGGTTACAGACAGCCCCCTAATTCAAGCATAGGCTTTTGTCTGCATACTATTTCTGTAGAATACAGAAGAGTACATCTCTAAAAGGTGGAGTTGGAGCAGCTTCAAAGAGAGCTTTCCCAGGAGCCATAGAAAAGTTCTGCCTCCAGCAGCACCCCACAGCAAAATGCCTTTGGCCAGAGCTGCTGATGAGGTACCTCTCCTCATCTTTCCCTTTTCCTGCAGTTCTGGGTGGAAAAAACACATCACAGCATATCCAGAACATGCATAATTATATTCGGAAACATTATTTATAGAGTATAATTATGTAAGTATCACTGTCTTTGGCATGAATCGCATACAGCATCGTTCTTCCTATAGCCCTCTCCACTGAGGGAATTAGCTGCTGTAATGATTTACACACTTGAGTATGAATATTTGAGTTAAATCTTTGAGTTACTAATGTTATTTTAGGAAAAGAGCCATGTCATACTAAGCTATTTTGGTGAAGTTTCACTGGAATAAAAGATGCTTTAGGAAAGACAATTTTGCTCCCATTTCCTACATCTCCAGTCATACAGAAATGAACAGAGTTATAAGTTACTGCTGTTGACACCTGACAGTACCCAGAGATGGATATAGCAAACAGTGCCGCGTTTCACAAAGCAAACACAACATGTCATGCAACCTCTCTTATGCTCTTTCTTGTGCTCTTTCGGGAACACAATGGGAATTATCAAATTACATTCTCCACCACCAATACTGTGCCTTTTTTGCAAATTACAGGTAATTAACTGCAGACAATCTGGAATATGATCCAGAATCAATTATACATTTGAAGCTTTAGTAAAATTAAGGCTTTCTTCTTCCTTCACTTATTTTCCAAATCTACATCTATCCATGATCTGTCAAAATTTGTCTCCACATCTAATTATTGAGTAGATTGTGGTCACAGGTCAAACCTTTAAGCTATTTTGCTCCAATTTAGTAATTTCTTCTTCCACAGTAGCTGTAAGTGTGGGCACTGCTCTCTTGTTTTCAGTCATTTCAGAATCAATAGCACATTACATCCATGATCTGATTCCATTTATATAGCATTGGCTAAGGCCACAGGAAATGTTCAATGTGCCTTTTAATTCTAAGTGGTAACACCTATCTAAACACTAATTTGCTGTGAATTCCAAGACAATATTATAGTAATATTTAAACTTCATAATCTGGTAGTAAGGTGGCACTATTACTGAAATAGCATTCCTGCTAGTGCCAAATGGTGCATAACTTACAATCTGTGTAGTTTTACTTACATCGCATGCTTTCTTTATAGTAAATAGAGGGAAACAGGCATGTCTAAGACAGTGTATCTGGCATATTTTAGACATTTACATTAAGACAAAGAGAATCATGCACCAAAACCCCTGTCCCTCTCTAGTGACTCTATATCACAACTAGCTCAGACATAGGCACTGGGATGACACTAATTTGATCAGAAGAACCGTATCCAAAAGGTTTAGCTTAAAAAGTCAGTATGTTATAAACTTGTACCTAAATGAAAATAAGGGTTTGGTTGTCCCTGTACAACCTGCTGATAGCAAAGGTAGGGTGTGGGTGCAGAGCCTCAGGGACAGGGACTTGTTGCTGTCAACAGGATCAGCTCTGACTGCAAGGATGTGATGAGCTCCCTCTTCTCTCCTAGGTGCCACCACTGCATAGATGTGTGATCCCACGAGATGTGCCTTTCCATCCATCCCTGCGTATTTGTTCAGCAGCATAAATAGCTTTATCATTCACACACCATCGCCTATGGTCTTATTTTTCTTTATGTTGGTTCACTGTCTTGCAGGAAGAAACCATTACCTCTCTTGGATTACCTGGAAAAGTTTAAAAGTAAAAAATAATCTCCACGTTCTTACATCCTATATTGCTAAATTCAAATCAGGTACTGATTTCAGAGCTTCTGAGAATCATCACCGTTCAAAAACTTTTCTTCACAAAGCAAATGTATCTGCTGTGATTTTTAGGACCAATTAAAAATTTTAAGAGGAAAGTTCTCAGCAACAGCCAAAATAAATCTTCCCCTGTGACCACACTCGCCTGCTACTAGTCAGCATTTGTTCCTAATTATATTTTCATACATTACAGTATCTCTTCCTTTGGAGAAACATATGGAAACAGCAGCTACTAATACTTTGCAACAACCTGTATTTTCCCTGCATTATTGCATGTATAGTATAATAGTTGCATCTCTGGCAGGCAATGGGCCTATCAGTGAAATTCCTCACGGTAACAGTATGCACTGCAAGGTCCATAGCGGCTTCTCTTTGACTTGTAGGTGGGCATTTGGAGCTGATGTATACTGATAAAGGAAGATGACAGAGGCAGAAGGTGGACTGCCACAGGGCAGATTCCCAACACACCCCGTCTGCTCTCCTGCCTTCATTGGCCCATAGCCACCAGAAACCAATCCTAATTGCACTGTTAAACTTGGTTAATGACTACTTTTTGTCCTTGAGAGGAAATAAAGCATAAAAAGTCCTGGGTATTTTCAGCATATATCCATTATATTTTAAGTAACTGGGCCTAGCATATTGGGCATAAATCACATTACAAACAATCTCTATAACACTTTTTCACTGGTAGGGGCACTTGTGCTTATAAAGAGTCACAAAAAGGAGGGGATGGGGGGCATAGATCATCTCATGAAGTGCCAGGTATCTGAGGTACTTTGCTATGAGCAAATAAATGAATAAATAAGGTGTGGTTCTCGTCTACCAAACTTGATGTTCCTAAGAGAGAACAGGTCCACAACAAAATTGAAAGCAACAACTTCCTAATTCTTTGGTTCACTCTCAACACTTTTTAAGTTAGTGGTCTGCAGACTGCTTTAATTTGCAGTAATAAGCCTATGTCAGCTGTACATTGCAGGGGTGGGACACAATTCTGCCAACTCCCTGAAACAAAACTGCCAGCACAAACAGAAGGTGTTGAATTATGAACTCTTCTCCAAAATCTTTCCAATATTGTAAACAGACTTATTTAATCACACCAACCCACACTAGCTCTCTCTTCTAATTTTGCCTTGGGCTCTCTCTTCTAATCCAGAAAACATAAGTTTTGAGGTCTGAAACCTATTCAGCAAGAGGGACAAAATGCAATGTCTTCTTTGGCTCACTGCAACTTTGGGTCTCTGTCAGTCCAAACACAACTATATGCCTTATAATTTGTGGCTCAAAACATAAAAGAATGTGATGGTTGAAGTAATTATAATATTTTTTTTTAAAAGTTCATTTCTATTCAGGAAAAAAACAAGTTTTTGTGTTTAAAAATATTGTGCATGCTCATAACAAAGAACAGTAAGGAAAAAAATGTAGTTAGCCTTCAAAGTTTAACAGCACGTGATTGAAACATTATGTTGATGCTACCCAGCAAATAACTCAGTCTACCCAAATACCAGGCTGCAAATTTGTAAGAAATAAGTTCCACGGTTGCATGTGTGATGAGGATTAACAAAAACACAGCCAAGATGGGGTAAAGACTGTTCTGTTGTGGAGTGTTAATAATTTTTCTTCAGGAAAAGCGGCCAAAACATTGGTATTGGTTTTCTTCACTGGTATGATGAAATTACAGGCAGTGCAGAGGCAGACAAGTATCTGATATGAACCCAATCAGACTAGTGGGAGAGCACAGCTATATTGTTCCTCAGAAGACCAAGTTCTTTTCATGTGCAACCCAAGACTGAATTACTGATGCCTTCCCCGTAGAGTCCAGTTGCAGCAAGCCACCTTCTAGAAAAACTGCTTACAGTTACTTTCCCCTGAGTACCTCTGCTTGTAGGGACCTGCCACAGCCTCTCATCAGTTAGTATCCCACGGATGGACCATACCAGGAGACCACAGCCTCAGCACATGAGGTCAATAGCAGTGGCCTTTTGGGCTAGATCCCAAGGCTCCAGGTGTGACGGTTTGAGGAGGTGTGGGTAGCTCACCCTATGCTTTGCCACTGAGCAGCTCCTCCGACCAGGCTCACACAGATCACTCCACAAATCCAGACAGGACGTTGCGAAAAGCCTTTCAGGATTCACCATAGGAGTTTCAGCACCCAATATTTGAATCTCCAGAGAGGTTTTTACCCTGTGTGTGGATGTGTGTCTGTGCCTGACGCTTCTCCACACAGCAATAGGTTTCTGCACAGGCCAGACCAAGCCCAGGACTTCTTCCTATCTCATACAAAGTATGTGGTTGAAACTAATGGATTTGTGCAAAAGAAGTTTTCATTTCAAATAATTGACGTTTTCTGATGACGGCTACTTTGGTGAAAAGTTCTTGGCTGTCTCTAATTTTCACAGAAAACTTTATTTAATATTTTTTGCTTTTCGTTTGTGTTTCAGTCTCTCTCTTACGCATGTACTTTTGTACAACATCAAGCCCAAAGAGGCCACGATCCCACTTGAGGCTTCTACATGTAAATAAATATAACGCTAATTGTGGTGCACACAAAGTGTGTGTTATTATCTGCCACAAACATAGCAGCCCTGCTTCTGAGTTCAAGGAGTTCAAATTCAAACTCTGAGATTGTAGATCACATTTCCTGGAATTTTACATACTTTTCTTAAAAAGGCCCTGAAAACCTTTTTCTGAGACAGTGAACCAAGGTCAAGTGGACTCTGTTTTCAGCCTGGTTGTGTATTTGGACAAGTTTAGAAAGCTCTTATCAGTTCATTCAAAGAGGGTAAAGCAAAGAAAAATGAACCACGAAGGAAAAAAAAGTCAGACAAACAAGTTACTTCATGAATGTTAAAACTAATAGGTCAATAAGACTTCTTTATTTAGGTCCCTTAAACCACCTTTCATCTGCACCAATGTGCTCATACTATAGTATGAATGTCCCCCAAGTCCCCCTGAGCTCCCCCAAAGCCACAAGAAAAGCACACGCTGGGGCAGCTAGTGGCTGCCAAAATCAATGCATCATGACCTGGTCTGCTTGTTTGTCCGCCAGTAGAGGCATTTGTTCAGAACTCTCCTCCATCTAGCTGTCAATCTCAACAAATCTGGTAGAAGTACAATTATTTGGGAAACTTCTATCCCTCTGTTTAATTTGGTTGAAACAGGATGATGAGTTTAAAAGTCATTTTCTGAGGGGAAGGGAAGGAGAGAGGTGGGAGAATAAAATGATTGTATGGACTTCTTTTCTTATTTAGAAAAGCTGGTTTAAGAACCCAGCAAAATGTAAGCAGTGAGGAACTCCCACAAAATAGGAACAGAGAGAAACAGCACTAGAATTATTTTTACTGTGACCAGAAAAGAGAGAGCTAGACAGTAACTAGATAGCAATAATTAGACTTTCAGCTTTGGGGATTCAGAAAGCAATTTGCATTTTAAGTAACCCAATACATATTGAAACTAATAATACCTGATGTTTCTTCTTTTTTATTTTTGATGTCACTGTTCTAAAGAGAGATCAAGATTTTTTTGACCTACTCATGTTGATTAATGTCTTAATTGTAATTTAAATGTCCAGAAAGGTTATTGATTTAAATTTAAACCTAAAAGTGCTCAAAGATTGTGCTCAGCTTTTCCTGATGGAGCCAGAGGACAGGCATTTCTAATTCTTTGTACAAATCAGAGTAAAAAAGAATTGTGTGAATGTAAGCTATTTGCTCTGGTGAATATCAAATTAAAAACACAAGAGTGATTTTTTCTCCTGGTATCTATGTACTTCACTACAATATTACGGTATTTCTGCACACATCTCCAAAAAGACGACATTGTTATAATTATTAAAAAATTGTCCAATGGCTCAGTACGTTTCAGCAGGTTATCATGCTGTTGCTTTCTAAGCTGACATGTTCCCATGAAATCTGAGCAGTAGCCAGCGATGGATTTACTCCGTCATACAAGGATTTCTGAGCCAGTCAGCATCCTAACTCCCCTCTGTAGTCAGCAGAGAAGAGGGGACATTGCCAGGATTTAATTCATCTTGTCCTAAAGCAAACAGCTAAAGTGAAATAAATCACCCCCAAAAAAGATTATTATTCTCTCCTGACCATAAAGGATGCATGAGGGATTGTACAGGTCTACCCTGTAGATACCTAAAGGGAGGAAAGATGCTCCCAGCCTTGACGCCTGCTTGTGTGGGGACTGGATCCAACCTCATTGAGGAACACAGAAATTTCTCACAGCTCACATCACTATAAACTCTAGTTTCCACTTAAGAGCCCATGGCTTTTCACAGCATGAAAGATGGAGTATTTTAGATTTATTAAGGAGGGAAGATATCTGTGCTTCTGTGAAGCCCCTTGTTTCTGGGGAATGGAGCCAGATTCCTCCTGATATCACACATTATGAAAAGACTCAATTCTAGCCTGGCATTCTTCATCTAGGTTTAATTCTGTCTATATTTATTTGATTATGTGATTTTTGTCTGTCTCTGGAATGTTTTCTTTCTGTAGAGCAGATGGCAAAGCATGCATGTTTTTTTTCAGTTAACTTACGGGATTGATCAGCTATTTGGATTCAAAGAAGCAGGACGGAGAACGAAAAGAAGTTAAAGTTTTCTTTACAAAGGCCTGGGTAGAGAACTGAAAAGAAGAGGGTTAGATAGGATTGCAGCCATAGTTCCTCAGAAAGAAAGAAATTCCACTAAGAAGGAATAAAACTAAAATTTTTGCAAAGAAAGAACTTCTGAAAAATAATTCTCTATATGAGAAGCCCCTGCAGGGGACAAAAATGCCCAGAGGAAATACTTTTGGTACGCTGGCGCTGGGAGAAACACCTCCTTAAATTTTGAATAGTTCCATCCCATCATTTGTAACATGAAGATTGCACCCAGAAGTCCAGATGGCTTCCAGATGAATAAATATCATTTTGACCACAACCCACTTAGCCCCATTTTGCTTGTTTTTCTGTTCACTGAACCGTGCTAATCTGAACCCTTATCCCCGCTGTATGTTCTGTCACTTGTCAGGCAATACGCTTAGAAGTCGCAAGCCTTGCTTCAGTCCCCTGGCAGCAAGTCAACCAGTCAGCAGGCAAAGCTGGATAATTACTGCTTAGCCTTAAAGAGCTTAACGTTTGTTTGCATAGACTTGTGTCCTGGCAACACCAAGGCACTGAACCAGAGAGCAAACTTTCTTTTCCCTGAATATTTTCTGTAAGGGAAAGGACACAAGGGACTTTAGCACAGACACAAAATGGTGGTTACTGAAAAGGTTTACTAGGCATTGAGATATGTGGACTATCCTCTAGGATTGACTTGCTATCATTATGGAGAAGAAGAGACTGCTGGGTTTCATTCTTCCTTTTACACTTTTATAGAAACTGCACATGACTGCACTGGACTAAAGGTTTTTTGAGAATTGCCTTTGCAGAGGTGCTTAGAAGAAGGCCTGACAAGAAGGCTGTAGCAGAGACAAGAAAAAGCAAGCTAGGAGACATCAGGTTGTCACAGGACAGGAATTCTTTGGATACCAGACAACAAAACAACAAACCAAATGCCAAGTTACAGTGATTTTATTGTAGCAGTGAACCTTTACTACGCAAGCATCTATTTTTAAGTGAAATATAACCAATTTATACATAAGTGTACTAAGCAAAATGAAGACAACTCAAACATGAGCATACTAAACAAAATGCAAACAATTTAAACTAGAACAGGGGAAAAACATGCTTGTCAAATTGACAAGGGATGGTGCCTTTAATGATTAATCTCACCCACCGATGAGCCACAGCTGGGGAAGTTGTCAACTTCTCATATTCTCTGTCACATCAGACATCTCCTTTGCTAGGCAGCACCCCTGGACCTGCCAACGAGAGCTACCCCAAGCTCAAGTTGGGGAGTTGCTCTTATAGGGTTGTTGCTTTCAGCTGACTGATGCAAAAGCACCAGTGTGTTTCTAGAAGGTTGGTGGTCCATGCATACTGGACTATTGTCTAGTGAATAGTCCATCCATATCCCTGAGGAGAACATTGTCTAGACCTTTCATGAGCAACTGAGCAGGTCAACACAACTGTGTCACCTGTGAATGGTCCATTGATATCTTTAAGGACCACTATGTGATAAATCACAGATTTCTTAGTATAAGTTGGCTTTGCAAGCATGTTACATGAACATTCTGTTGTCCCATGCCATAGCTGAGGAAAGGAGCAGCTCACCACACAGGTTACATGTTCTAAGTAAAGCTAAAGTTTCCTTTGTTTATCCACTGCAATTTGTTTTTGGGGTTTCTCTTGTTAGTTTTTCATGGCTGAAGCATCCTGACTGGCTCCATATGGAAGAAATAAATTTCCCCAGACACTGATCAGGGTAGTAAGGAAGGTGCTTAAGAATGAGCTACACTCAGCACTGTTTCTCTAGGGCTAGCTGCAGCCTGTCCATGATGTTGGTGTTCAGAGTGTAGGAAGTTACACTGGAGTGATGACAGCAGCTGCCACCCTACATGTCATGCTCATGCATGAAGGAGATCCTATGTCCACAGAATGGAAGTCTAGAAGGATGTCTTCAGTCACTAAATCATCTTGCAAATGCAAGCAATCAGGCTATACAATCCTGTTCACAGTCTAAAAGCCAAAGTATCAAAAAGAAGCTTCAGTATTCAACCTAAGTACACTCATTCTTCACTGTTGTGTTGCTCCTACTCCCATTTAACTCCAGTGACATCTATGCAATTGCATTTGCATTGTAATCTGGTAAGTATTAAGGTGATTTAAAGCTATGTTAAACATGATGGATGCAGAGCGACAGAAGTAGCAGGACATTTTAGAGTCCAGTATGAGCATCATCAAAATAGTGAGGGGAGCTGCATCCTACCTCATTAGTCAACTCTGCTTTGCAAGAAAAAACTTAATCCCAACTTGGGGCTGGATTTGCTGCCTGTTCATGATAACCTGTGGGAGCCTTCAGAGGCAGTCTAATTTGTATGTTCAGGGAAAACCAGACCTACTTTCCTGGTGTGTTCTCAAGGTGTTTATCAGCTGTATGAACAAGTCCTGCTGTGCCTGACCTCTCCAAACCATCTCAGCAAGATCATATGGCCAAGAGACACATTAGTTCACGGTCTTTCTTTGACGAATGCTGACCCTGCTGTAGGCCAGGGAAGAAGGGAAGCACAAGCAGCCTTAAATTGGCATGGGAGAAACGTGGATGTTCAGAGAGAGATTCCAGAAATGCTTTAATCTTCAGGATTGCAGCAAAAACTTAGAAATTTTTAGTTTTTTTTTTTAAGACTTTGAGAGTCTTTGGTTTGGTTTGCACCACCGAACCTTGAGACTTAAGCACCACATATATCCTGTGTATAATCTTCTTAATCCAACCTCATTTCTTCAAGTACATTCTACTTATGTCCCCTAAAATGTCAGTGGAGCCACAACTGTGAGGTGCTCAGGATTTCATATTGGCAACTGATGGTACTCAGCATCTCACAGATTGGATTCATGATTTAGAGATATTTTTTACTTAGCATTTTTATGGGACTGTAATGGGCACAATACTTGTTATGTAATATTCCACTGCAAGCTTCTAATACAATGGGAATACCCATGTCAGCTTGCAATACTACTGTGTTTCTCCATTAAGGGCATGTTCCTTTTTTCTGTTTCAGTTGGGGACCTTTTTCAGAAAGGGGTGTGAGGGACAGTTGTTGAGTTTTTATGAATAAGCAGTACAACATAAACACCCCACAAATCACTATTCCAAAACATAAAAAAAACTTTTTTGAAAATGCGCTAAGGGTGGTTCTAGTCTCTAATTACTGGTGTGCTCCCTTAAATCTGTCTAGAAAAATAGATAGCATCTTAGCAATTTTTTTTTTTTATCACCATTTAATACTGATATAATCTTGTTTTAGTCTCTTGGCTAGTTAAACTATTGCAGAAAGAAATATATAACTATAGCGCTTCCATTAATGATGCCTGGGAAAGAGTAACAAGCACTTAACTTTGAGAACCTCAGAGGACTTACATACCGAAACAGGGACCTGGGTGAAATGTAGGTTCCTGACTCCGAGTTGTTATGAAAATTGCCACAAAGATACTGCCCAGTCTGAGATAAGCAGCCCGGGTGGATGAGCTAAGCTGGATACATGCCCCGTTGAAAGACTTGTGTTCTCAGCTTCTTTGGGTTTGCTTTGTCTACCTCATCCCAAAAGGGAAGCAGCAATGGACATGAAAGATGGACAAAGTCTGGCCCCCTGACATGGGAAAAGAGGTCTCCAAGCAAACCTTCTCTCGGGTACAAGCACAAAGCCTAGGTCTGGGCTGTGCTTTGGCCCAGGTGGCTGCGGACTTGGATCCACAGGCATACTGCTGATCTGGAGATGGCTTTTGGATACAGGTTGGGAAATACTGTCAAGCTCTTGAGAAAGTAAACCTTTATGTATGTTAGACAAAGCCATTGAGATGTAAAAAGCTTTCTTCCCCTTGTGTGTGGACTGAGAAGGTTTCTCGGGGAGGAGCCACTAGTTTCAAGAGAGTTTCTCTAGCTGATAAGCAAACAAGCCCCAGCATTTCCTGGCTAGTGGACATGTGCCAAGTAAGCTTTTCTCCTCACACCCTTACTACCCCTACAAGGATGGAGCCCAAAAGAGACTGGTGGCAGTGGCTAGAGTACAGCAGCTGGAGTAGGGCACAGCTCTGTCGCTTATCCCCTTCCCTCCATGTGGGAGCTTTGCATCTCTTTTCCACTTGAACCTGCTGCAACTCATGCACCCAGACCCCAGAACTTGGCAGGAGGGAGAAAAGCAAGATGTGCTCCAGCTGTGTCCTGATGTTCCTGGAGGGTGCTGTTCCTATCTGATGGGGTTAAGTAGCTCTAGGGCTACTGTAAACATCAGGGCTAACACAAAGCTATGATGTTGCACACAGCTGCCTGACAGCTGGCGTCCTATTATCTGGTTGCATGCTAGCTTTTATACACACACGTATTTAGGGTATTTGTTTTTTTTCCAATCTGTCCCTCTTAAAAATTATTTAATGACTTGTGGCCTAAAAGGTTTTTCTGTCATAGAAGTCCTCCTTCACTTGAACAGAATACCTTTAGTGATGGTACACCTGATTAACAGATGAGAAGGGTTTGGGCATGGAGCACTGACACAAATTTACCCTTTTAAAAGGGAGTCAGTGGAATGCATATCTAGAGGTGAAATTTTGGATCTCATATATGCAAGAGATCTCACGAATTTCTGTGCTGAATTAATTGGATCCATTACCCAAAATTGTACTACTTTGTTAGCCTTATTTACAAATGAATATGTAAAACTAACATCCACATAGCCAAGCAGTGTGACAGATATTAACTCTTTTCTGAAGTCAGAAAAAGGAAAGACTGAACAGTCTGCATGACAGGTATTGAACTCTTCCTCAGGAGGACTTTGCTACATTCTCGGCTATATCTGAAACCCTTTGTGATTTTGTCCAATGCATTGTGTAATCTACTGTCTGTAGCAGCTTTAAAAAAGAAGGGAGAGGAAATATTTTGCAGTGAAGATGTCCAACATTGTAGTATCTAAATGTTTTAGATAAAAAGAACTACTAATCCACGGATGGAAAACAAGCTACCTAACTTAGGGTGATTAGAGTTCTTCCAGTGGATCCCCCTTCAGATACACGAGTGATCCCAGGGTCTTTGAACAGCCAGGACCAATTGGGACCCTTCTGCATTTATCTCAAAACCATTGAAAGGAGAATATCACTAACTGCCAGGAAAGCAGTGATGTACAAAGGATTTTTGGCACTGGTAGAACTAAACAGAAGTGGAACTGACCATAATTCTGAAGTTATTTATATTCCCTGGACATTGACTTAGGAGATCAAACTTGAGATTTATACTTAAGATGCCCCAAACTAGAGATTTATACTACACAGCATGCTTACATGTGATGCTCAGGCCAAGAAGAAGTACAAAAAAGGAGCAACATCTGAAATAGTAACTATGTCTTGGTGCTTAGTTACAGGTCTAGGTTAGGCACTCTATTGAAGAACATGATTTACATACCAAAAGTGCTTCCTGGACTTCTGCCTCTATTGTCCTTTTAGACAAGAATGAAAAGTTCATGTTTTTAAGAAGTGGATTTTGTACTACAGTAGAGTTGTCAGAGCACTGCACAAAAAACAGGACTCCTGCTTTGCAGGTTTACTCGCTAGACAGCAGGCAAGATTGGGTTGAAGCAATTTCACTCTACCTGTAAGATACTCAAGGATGATAACACTTGAGAGAGAGAGGAACGGGTCTGGGGAAAAGAGAAGGAAAGGAGTGCTGTAGAACATGTCACATACAAAACATTTAGCAGTAACGAAAGAGAAAAAACAGCCCTGAGAGACAGGAAAAAAAAAATAGAGGTGGAATTAAAAAGGATGGAACTCACTTTTCATGTAAATGAATAATTTCAGACAAACTATTCTGTTCCATAGCCAAACTTTAAGCACAGTTTGTTTCTTGCCTCTGATAAATTAATTTTACTTAAATTAGAGGATTTTGACATTAGAATTAGGACAAAATTAGGATTTGGACAAGGCTTCATTATTCTTCCAAATTCCTTCTAACAGCAAATGCTCCTCTGAATGGCACAGCTTCCGTCTTGCTTTTTAGAGTCATCTTCATTTTTTCCATGGGAAGAGAAGCTGGCAGGGTGATTGTTGAACTGTCACACAGCGCGACTTGCAGTTATAGAAACATACCAAAAAGCTGTGAAACGCAGTATGAGCTATTCCCCAATGTACAAAAAAGAACATCAAAAACTTTATGGTGGTCCAGAGACTCTTGTCACTGAAAAAGACTGAAGGTTTCAGGAAGACTTCACCCGAAGCTGAGAACTTGAATTGCCTGTGACTGGTCCAAGGAACTCCAGTTTTGTAAATTCCAGCTCTTTACCCTGAACAACTTGTTTATTTTCCTTTCCCCATGTATTGTGAAAACTAATGGTTATACATCACTCCGGGGAAAACATAACGTGTTTAAAAGTAAATAATAAATTCTATTTCTATAACACATTTCCAACAAAGAGTGCTGAATACTGTACAGATATATTGACTCAACAGCCATATGCTGACTTTGGACTGTTCGAATTAGTCTAATATTTTAAATTCATTAATTGAAAAGATGAAAAGATTTTAGCATAAGTAGACATTGGGATCCTGAAGTATAAACAGAAGGTGCATAACAGGGCACATTCTTAAGGTACACAAAATTAGAAAAGTAATAGAGCAGGAAAGTCTTCTTTGCTTGTTCATTTGTTTTCAACATGCAGATTAATAAGGCCATGAAGAAGTTGAAAAATAGCAACTTTAAGTTTGGCAATAAAGACAGATACCTTAACAATGTTCACTGCCTCAAGTAGGCCCAGACCTATTGATTCACCTTCCTCTCAAATTCTTGCTTTATTTTTTGACATTGTTGATTAATAATTATGCCCATCTGTATCTCTTATGTATGGCACTATAAGTCATCTTTAAAGATGATATATCACTGATTTGTGTATCATTTCAAGTGTATCTTAACACCTATATATGCCGTACATACTCTATAATGTGTATGTAGTGTAATACTATAGCATTTCTAGTGGCACTACAATAATTTGCATTTATACAGAATACATATGCTTCCTTTTTTAAGCTATTAATTTCTGTGTTTTAGTACAGTATATATGAAAAGCATTCAGTGTTTGACTTGGTGTGGGTTTGGGCATGCCCGGCTGCCCAGCCAGTCACATTTCCTAGATCAGTACAAAACCTTCAGTCCCTCTGACCTTAATAGAGAATAGTCCTCACACCAACAAACAGCAACAATGCTTCCGTTAAAAACAGAACACCAAAAAAACCCAATCCCAGAAAGCACAGAGCATTTCCTCACAGGAAGAAAAAAGTGCATATCTGTGTTATCTCAAAAGCTAGAAACATAATTAAACATCCTCTACATAAGGACAGAGAATGAAAAAGGGGCCACTGGGGGTCAGGTCAAAGTTTTACCAAACCTAGTGTTTTCTCCCCAGCACTGAGAAAATCTGTTCCCTGGCAGAGAGTATAATAAAAGAATGGGGTAAGTAAATATGAAACTTCCCTTAAATATTGTCCTAGCCTTCAAACATTTGTATCTCAGAGACTTCCTGAGTCTCTGTTGAGCAATCTCAGTTGATTGCTCTCCCTTGACTTGTTTGTGCAAACTTTTAGCACTCGCGGGATCTTGTAACCGCAACTTTCATGGGTTGAATTGCACTTTGTGAGGACTGTATCTTTTTGTTTGAATTGTTAGGTCTAATGCTGTGAATTAAAACAAACAAACAAACAATCATCTGTTCTTCTGACAATTAGTTTTACAAGTTCACATTTTAATAGCAATCATAAATGTAATCTTGGCTCCTGATAAAATAGGATGTTCCTATCATCTATATTGTTCTTTTTAACATGTATTCAAAAAGCAATTGCTTGATTTATTTAGCTTTTCAACAGCCCATGGAATGACTTGCAAATTACTGCCAATGAAAAAAAAAAGCATATTTTTAAAATATGCAAAAGCCTGAGATATCAATGTCATTATCTGTTACAAGGTTACTGTTTATATATACAGTATATTTCCTCACCAGAAAGCTAAGACCAATGCTAAAGCATTTGTTTAAAACTAGTAATTACCTTGTCTTTTAACAACACAGTTTAACTAACTGACCTTAATTTACTTAAACTAACTTAACTAAATGTAATTTAGGGAAAATTTTACCTCTCATCACATATACACTACCATAAGTTTTACATTCTTAGTATAGAAGCTTAAAATTGATTTATTGATTAAGGTCAAAGGAAATGTCTCTAAGATGTCTGCTCTACAGAAAGCAGATGATGATAACGGATACAATACACTACCCAAATAGAGCTTTCACACTGCCTTATCTGTTATTTATTGCTAGAATCCAATAATGGAAAATCAATCTACTTTCTCTAGTGCAACCATTGTTTTGTTCTAGAATTAAAAATCAAGGATTTTTATAAATCAAGCATTCTCCTGTTCCACAAACGCTTTAAATTTTTACATACATCTTCAGTGAGTGACACAGATGATTACATCAATGTCACCTTCTTTCAGATGCCTGAATAGCTTATGCATTCAGCACTGAGTTGCATGACTCGGATCAACATTTTGCAAGAACACTTTCATTCACTGTCTTTCAGCCTAATTTGGAGAAAAAAAAAAAAAAAAAACTTTCACTCTGTTTCATATTCTGTTTCCTTGGATATTTACTGAGAATACCTCCAGGATGTGTATGCAAAGTGTATCTACCCACAGCAGACTAATAATCACATTTTTTTTAATTCAACCTTATGCACGTACCTTTGTCTAAAGCCTTCACCTCCACGTTCTTCCTTCCTCAGGCCTTTCCAATAGAAATAAAACTAGGGCAAAGCCTTAGTTAAACTCCATGAACTCATCAGAGGCTGAACACTTGACCTTTGAAAATCCAGACTGTTTGTCAGCTGACTTCCTGGCAGATTTGACCTGTGCCAACTAGCACAGTTCAGGGATAGTGCATACCAAGCACTGCTCCCAGTGGGCTCTATGGACAACACCACTCCAACTTGGCTCCCTACAGACTCCTTCAGCACAATCTCAACAGGCTTTGCACCTTCAAATACTACATGCTTTCAGTGACTTGCCTTAATTTTATTTTTCTTGAAAAACTGCATGGAATAAAACTCTGTAGATGAAACTTTTAAACAAAAGGCAATAAACAGCCACATCCAAACACAATGAACTGAAAAAAAAACAACCAACAGACATAAGTGTTATATCTGAAGGCCACAGGATGTTTAACAGCACAGAGCAGGTCCAGGGCCAAGAGCTACATAGCATCAATTGGTCAGTCTGATCTGAAGGGAAATACAGCCTTAAATAATATGGACATGAGCTAGATTACGCCAGGAGGCTTCAGGGCCAAAGCCTATGTCCTGGCCATCCACTATTTAGTAGAGGCATAGTCAAATATGCCTATGATCTTTGTGTGAATGAGAATTGGAATCAACTGTATTTAAGTGATACTGCCTATCTCTTACCACTAAAGTAACCAGGTAACTCCAAAAATGGCAAAGGTGGTTCTGTTGATGGAAAACATGATATTTTGATACAGTAAATTCTTAAATGTGGTCTCATTTCAATATTTATTAGTTTGCAAGGACAATGCTATAAAGCTGTTTAGAAAGTGCCAAACTTCCAGGCAAACCCTTCCAGGACAATTCAAGTCCAAGTTAGCACTGAACAATTAGATCCTACCTGAAGTCCCACCTTCTCATCAAAAACTCTTAGAAGCTTACTGAGACCACAGCAGACAATGCGTTATTTGAAATACTGAGAAACCTCCACCCTTCTGCGAGTTCCCAGTTCCCAGAATGTCTCACATGTATTGCTATTTCATTTATTGTTGTAGACAAAGTTTAAATGATGGGAAACAATATAAATTCTTGCATCACATTATAACACGTCTGCTTTACTTACACCTCTGTTTGACAGGATGAGCACGCTTAGCCAGATTACATATGTATGTTAATTATAGTAAGGAAGACAACAAAATGACAATAGTTATAGCAAATCCTACCAACAGGAAATGGTTATCAAGCTGTGATAAAAGGTTTATCAGGAAATGTTACACTATCCAAAACATTTCTTGTCTGCAACATTTTTTTGTGGGAAAAAGAAAGTCTGTGGCACTAGAAATAGAAAATAAATAGAAATTAAATAACAGTACATACAGAAAATCACAGCAGTCACACTTCTGGTTTGTGTCCTGTTTTTTTCTTTGTACAAACTATGAGGTAACTTAAAAAGAAACCTGCCTTCAGAATTTACATGGGCATTCATTAAACATGATGAACAAGTTCATCAACATGAACTTCAAACATTAAAAAATAATTTAAAACTAATTTTTCCTAAGTAATATCTGAGCATTGTAATCATGCAGGTAGCAAGGATGAAACAGACTGAAAAACAGTACTATTAAAGATGTCAAAAGAGCTATACTCAAAGAATAGAGGAGACAGAGATTATGTATTGAAATGTTTATTCAAAATGAAAATTATGAATAATTATATTTCCCTAATCATGATTTTTTTTTCCAAAAACAAGAAAAACTTCATTTGTTTAAAATGTAATGGGTAGTATCACAAAACTACAACAAAACTGACATTTTGATATGAACAAAGATTTGCCAGGACAAACCTAGTAAGACATTACTTAACATGGAAACAAAACATATGATTCTATCTAGACTTGTTGCTCTATCAGCTGTTTGAAGACTAACTCATAGTTTGTTACTGCATTCTTAAAACATTCCAACACAAAAAAAGAATACTGGACGGCAATAGATTTTTAGAGGGAATTCAGCTACCAAAACTGCTTGAGTTTTTGAATAATTAGGTTATTGTGAAGTAATCTTTTTTCTATCTATATGAAAGAGATTTTGCTTTAATTAAAATCAGCTATTTGTTCATATTTTAAATATAGGTTGTATCATTTTGATTGCAAATATGTTGTAATTTCCTGTACTGTAAATGGAACTAATGACAAGAGTCCTAGAAGTAGAACAGAACTCAAAAGGACATCTGTTTGGCTACCATGAGCTGAACTAGGATCAACAAAAGTTATTTTATTCTGATATACAATCTCTAATGATAGAAACTGTACAACCTCACCAGGCAACCTATACCCCACTTCCTTATTATTACTGAGAGTAGTTTTCCCTACAGCCAGATCAAAATCATCTCCTTTATTTCAATTTTTCTCCTGATCATGCAGCAAAAAATTCCCCTTCCTCTTTACAATAACAGTTTTAAGAATGTGAAATGCTATTTCATTTTTCCTCAGTCCTTTCTTCTTCAGTTTAATAAGCCCTATTCATTCAGTCCTTCCCCAAGTCTGGTTTAAATGTCCATTAAGTTTAACTTTCATTGAACTATTTAGTTGTTTTACAAATATCTTGAAAAACAGCTTCCCGCAGCTGTTTCACAACTTTCTCGAGCTCCCATAACAGGGAGCTCATAACAATATTCCTTTGAACCTTTCTCCACACCAAGAAAAGGGCAGGGTTTCTTTTCTGTCTGAACACATACTCTTTTTACATATCCTAGTATGACGTCTATCTGTTTTGCAGTCATATGACTGTACTAGCTAAAACTAATCTGTCTTCCAGAGCAGTGACAGTCCTTCCCAACTTTGTATCAAACAAAAATGTAATGAGTATCATCCAGGTTATTAAGGAAAATATTGGAAAGAACTGGACCCATGACAGACTTTACAGAGGTCTATTAAATGCATTCATTTGGATAGAGAACCATTGCTAACTGCTATGAACAAAGTTGTCACACCATATGACAATGAATTTGGCCCTTCTATTAATTAAGATCCACAGCTATGAGTGCCTATAATGAAGACACTCTGAAGTGAAATGTCCTAATATTATCAGAAACTACAGAAATACTTGCTCTCTTCTGTGTTTGATGGTGTAGCCATCATACGATATGTATCTGTGACTTAGAAGGTTAGAAGCAAAAAACAAAAAACAAACAACAAACACAAAAAACAAAGAAAAGCTAGCACTACTAATTGTATACTATTAATATTTTTGCTATTTTTATTTTAGTTTATGGCAGTAGGCTATTCATAAAACATCTAGAGCAAGTACCAGTGAACAAAGCAGGGCTGAGCTGAGATAATGTAATTACAGTTTTAAGGATTGCTAGGATATTGGTCAATTTGAGGAAAAAAAAACATTAAAAAGCAAAATAGTCAAGAGAAAGTTGCTTAACCACAGTAAACCATTTTGTTACAGCAACTTGACTTGCTGTATTGATCCACTGTGACTATAAGCGGTCTCTGGTCACCAGCGTCAACTTTTCCAATTACAGGTATTCTTTAGGCATAGGATAAATGTATTTAGGCAAGGGTAAATTTATTAATCCAGAAACAGATAGAAACTAAATTGTCGTCATCTTAAAGATGTGAAATCCAAATCTGATCAGTATCTCTGTTTCAAATATACTGTTTGAGTTGCTCAAGTAGCCACATGTCTATATCCTGTGGGAGGAGAAGTTGTGGAATAGCCTAAAGCATTTGCAAGACAGTAAAAAATCTTGACAGGAGACTGACTCATTTTCTACTGTTACTGTAAAGCTATCTCTGGAAAACAGAATAAAAAAGTCTGTTCTGCATCTACCTGCTGTCAGAAGCAAGAAGACTGACAGTGAGACCCCACCCAACAATCAGACAGACAAAGTTAAGTGGAAAATTGACATTAAATTTGAAATGGATTTGATGACCTAACATCTTAGTAATTAAGTGAAATTGCTAATACCTTTAGATAATAAGAAAATAAGAATATAGGGTTAACACCTGACATTTATTTGAAAATGAGTGAAATTTGGAGAGAAGTAAAGCAGCATTTTGCCACTGACTCTACTGATGCCAAGATTTCACTCTACGATGACAAAACAGTCATTTAGGAAACATCTGTCAGAGCTGGCTGAATCCAGTGGTCCAGCAGATGCGAGGGTGCTACAGCTCCATGCCACCAGGTTCAGCCAGTAGCAAGGCTGAGCACGTGTTTCCAAGGCAGACGCACAAACACACACAATACACACACAGGGCTGACCATGCAGATCAACAGATGGAAAGCAGTGCCTTACCAGCTCCAGCACTCACACAAACGTGAACAGCAGAAACTGTCCCATCCTGTTCCTCCCCTCTGTCAGATCAGGGTTGAAGACTGCTAGTGGTGTGCAGACACACACACACACACACACACACACACACACACAGACACACACACGTCCATGGACACTCAGTCCATCCATAGCTGGTTCCAGATCTCCTGCTCTCCTCAGTTGCTAGCACCCGTGCATACAAGTCCCCAAGGTTCACAGTCCTGCTGCAGCTGCTGGTACTTAGATCTCTTCTCATTATACCCACAAACAGAAACAATCTCCATGGTAGCTGGTCCGGACCTATGGTCTACCCGGTAGCTGAATCTCAGAATCCCTGGTCAATCTGGTAGTTGGCTCAGACCAATGATCCCTCGGTCAGGCAGCTCGTAGATCTCCCATCTCTACAGCATGGAGCCTCCAAACCTATGGTCCCTACGACAGCTAAGCTCCCAGATCTCTCATGCTACTTTGCAGCCTACTTGGGCTTGAAGCACTGTACCAAATTACGTAGTCACACACACAGAGGGGATTGAAGTTCCCTAGGGAAACAACACAGCCCTGGTCTCTCCAATTGCTGGACCCCAGACCTATGGTTTATATGATATAATATATGTGGTTTATATGATAAATATGATTTATCAATTTCAACAAGTTTGCATAACTTTTCTTGCAAGGATCCCCTTACCTTCCTTCCCTGATGCTCCTTATCACAATGATGTCTTCTCCTTGCTTGTGGGAGACCATAATGCCAACTTCTTGTGGCTCTTGAGGAACATTAAGTTTGGCTGTTGCTACCACCATCCTTAAGATGATCTGAATGACAGACGACAGACAGGATGATGCAAGGTCTTTATCAAGACAGCAGCCATTCCTTTTCAGAAGTCCAGACCAAACAGGCTACAAACAAAGCATTTAAGACACTGAGAGTGTGAATGAACAAAAGCACTTAAGTAAGCCCCAGTCCCAGACTACTTTGGCCAAGCGTCTACTGAGTATCAGGTGCATCTGCAGCACATTCCAGGATTCTGACTGCTCTGTTTTCCCCAACCAATCTGCACTCTGGCCTACTGGCTACCTGTCCTTCTGGAAACAGAGGCACGGAGCGGAAGGGAGAAAAGGTAAGCCAAAAGGGATGCTGCTTCATGCCCAGGTCTTCCCTTGAAATGAAGCAGGGCTGTGGTCACTTTCAGTGTCAGAAATCTGTCCTCCATTTCTGATTTGAACTACCAAGGCTTTAATTTCTCCCCACTGCTTCTCGTTATGTCTTTTTCCATTAAATTAAACACCAATCAATGCTTAATGTTTTCTCATTATAAGGAACCTATAAACTGTAATCTAAATAATAACCTGTTTTTTAATAAAATAATCACCTTTTAAAGCATCTCTTTGTTTCAAATCATTGATCATGCAGCCTATCCCATTTTCAACTTCTCTATCAAAACGTATAGTAGCTTTACAGGCAGTGTCTCTCTAGTTGGTTTCTAATAATTACTCGAGGCAAACTACCTTTTAACTTCTATTCACTCCTCTTTTTATACATTCAGAAATGACATTAGCATTTCTTACTTCCACACTTCCAGTTATTGTTCACTGACCTCAATCTTTTAGCAAAATGTTTCAAATGCAGACTCTTTGCTTTTAGATCTACATCCATTGCTTCTAGATTTAAGGACTTCACTGTATTAAACAAAATTTTGTTTGAATGGGTCAATCATACCACCTGTTCCACTAAGTGTGACCTTCAGACTAACATGGTACACAGTGCTTCCTTGAGTTAAATAAAGCGTAACTTTATTTAATAAAGCGAAAATATCCAATGCTGTTTTAAAATGTGCACTGAAGAATCAATAAACAGCTCACAGCCCAAGATGAAACTTGTTTTAGGGGACAGTTGCTTTTACTAACAATATTTGCTTTACTGCCAATCTGAAGATGAATAGCTTGTTTACTATTGTCTGCTAGACTGACATTATCAGGAATATTGTTACATTTACACATGCATATGAGATCCAGCAACTTTTTTCCCCTGAAATGGGTTCAAGAAAACAGGAAACTGACAAATGTACATGGTAACTGACAATACATTGCTTTGTGTTTTACAGCGATCATTTTATTCTACATAAAGAGAGAACAAAACTATGGGGCACTACATTACTGCCCTCATTGAGTCCAACACCCCCAAAATCTGCCATCTTCCATCCCCCATTCTACACAAATCATTACTGATATCTCTTCTGAATGAAGAAGCCGCTCCTAACAAAAAATACTCCCAATTATCTTGGAAGAACCACAGTGACTGAGCCAGCAAAAGAGAAAACATAGATCTTTTGCATATTAAAATACACTGGGGACGCTGAATGCATTCTGAAGTGTAATACCTTTACTTCCAGTTGACAAACTAAAAAGAGATGAATACTCCACAGAACAGTGCAGTTAGTGGCAGACAATACACATGCATTAGGGGAGCACATTAGGGAAGAGCACTGGTAGACACTGCAGTGATGTGGACACAATGCATTATATATGAAGAACAGGATGCAAGGCATGTGAAACACATCACAGGAGACCATCACACAACACAGCAAGTACACAGCACATAGCCTCTACTCCTCTGGTAACTATGGGGACAAGGTCTTGCTGTTTTACGTACTTGCACAAACCTCGTTTTCTGAAAATTTTTTATCTATCAATCCTTAAAACATCAAAACGTCTTTCTGAGGCTGCGATTCCCACAAGAAAAACTAAGACCCTCCCCAGGTGATAAAGGAATTTAGTTCTTCACAGATAGTTCCTAAGCCACAGGGCTAGCTTTCTCCTTCTAAATAAGGTTCCCACAGCAAGAACCTAACAAGATTATTGAATAAAACAGCAAAGGTCTCTGAACACATACCACAGCAAGAAAACAGGGTGTATCAGACTCAAGGTAAGAGACGTGACCAAGAAAAACAGCCAGGATGCTGCTTTTAGAAAACTTTTAGTCTATCCTGTTTTGGGAGAGCTTAATTTTAAACACAAATTATAAGAGAAATAGAAAAATACCGATGTCCCCTCATTGCTCTTGCAAAAAAAGATAAAATTTACTGCACATCAGAACAGCATACCACGATGTTTGCCATTCCCATAGCAATCATCTTTGGTGTTGTCACATGTACTTAGGCCCAGGCAACAGCTTGGTGGGAAGTGTTTTGTGCTATCTCCCTCAATGCCGTGCTTGCTCAGAGCACCTAAGTCGCCCCAAGGCGACCATATCACCAAAACAGATGGGCCTTAGCAGAGAAGACACAGGCCCCTTGTCTCGGCTTCTCTTCGTCCCAGCTCAGCAGCGGAAGCACTCCCGAGGGGCAGCCTTCTCCACCGCCGCCTCTAACCCGGGCTCGGCTCCCGGCTCCCGCTGCAGTAGGTGGATCCCTGGGAGGCGCTAACGCCCTTCCCTCCCTCCCTCCCCCTCTTCGCGGCTGAGGA
>VXAA01005914.1:0-20070 GCA_013399115.1 Anseranas semipalmata | reverse complement strand
GGGCGGTGGTGGGGAGGGAGGGTCGGTGGAGCCTGGCCGGGGTGTGGCGGCGGGTGTCGTGTCCCAGTCCCCTGCGTTATGCTGTCCCCCGCATCTGGTTTATAGAAATGTCTGATACGGGAGGTTTGCAAATTTTGTCAGCGCTAGCAAAGGGATTTTACTGTGGTTACAAACTGAATAAAGTCCGTAGGCAGTTATTTTTGTGATTGTAAATCATTGGGCTGAACGAATGGTGAAGGATGTGAAAACAGACATGGGTAAAACACGGAGAAATAATGATCCTGCTGCATGTGAGGTAGGGGAGCTAGTGCTGTCCAGGCGTGCAAAGTAAACGTGACAGAATGACACTTGATGGTAGTGATGTGATGGACAGTAAAGTAACAGGAAGAGACTGGATAAAAAAGAATCAAGCTTAACATTGGTTTGATTGAAAAAAAAAAATTACAGGAGCTTTTGATGGTGTCTGGTATAGACCAGAAGAGCTGGATTTGGATGAGGATCGTGCTTACTGAGAGATATTAGCAGGAATTTTATTATAAGTAGATTTCTTTATCAGATGCAGATAACAGCATCGTTTGGAAGGACATAAAACAGTCCAGTTCTTAGAACTGCTCTAAGCTTATTGAACAGGCACTGAATTGCTATAGAATTGCTCTCAGTAAGTGTGAAAAATTCTGAGAAGAGCTTTTGATCTGGGATCACATTTTTAGTTTGATTATAGAAATACAGTACCAGGCTAAACAAAGACAGGTTGAAATTCATGATCTTGGAAGGGCCAACTTTGAAAAATCAAGAGGATTAATTAGTGATGTCAGTTGTAGTGGAGTCCTGGGGGCCCTGAAAGTAAAGAAGGTATGAAATTGTTTTATGCCAAAGGTAGAATTTATTTGGAATTAATACCCAAAATAGAAAAAAGGTCTGACAAGCTTTTACGTATCTCAAAAACAATTTTGGGAATAAAGAATAGAAAAAGGATGGATAAGCAAAGAAAGCTGCAAGAAATAAAGTGCAATGATGAAGTGAAAATTGTCCAAAGTAAGCCTGAGTTAGTTATAGGCAAGTGTTTTTAAAGCTTCTTTAATCATCTAAGTAAGAACAAAAATAAAAGTAAGACTACTGGGTGATAAAGTTGAGGTAAAATAACCTTGGCCTTATGTTGCATATGATGTCTTGCAGTTTGGAGACTACTGCAGCGAGTAGATTTAATATTAGATGCTTAAACTTGCACTTTAAGGAATAACATTTTGTCTCTGAATTAGTTTTTAAGAGCTGAGAAACTTCTATGCTATGTGTAATCCCATGCTCTTGCCATTTTTGTTGGTCAGTTCCAGTATCAGAAGACTGTTAAAGAAATATCCAAAGGGACATTTACAGTCATTTACTCACAGAGAAGTACAGCTAACTTTTTTTCATGTGCACATTCTATTTACTATTTTATCTCTCCTTTCTGTAAAATGTGGTATCTTTTTATGCAGACAGCTGTAACTATCAAAGTTTAAACTATCTGAACTCTTGGATTCAGGTATATAATATCCACTATGTGTATATATATTTAGATATGCATTTATATTTACGTGCTAGATGTATATACCCAGGCAAATTCTGACTTTGTATCTGGGAATGATTTGGGATATGCGCCATCCTTCAGCCCTGCCTGGCCTTTTGTGCTGGGTTCATGGGAAATGCTCTTGCAAGTGCCCAGTGTTACAGGTGCCCGGTAAGTACAGCCATCGATTCATGCTGTGGTCATGTTAGATGTGGTCTTGGAAAAAAATCCTCTCTCAGTGACCCAGTGTGCAGAAAGACTGTGCTAAATCTAAGCAATGAATGTAGAAAAGAAAGCCAGATGTGGTTTAATAATGCTTATGGGCTTATTTATGTATTTTATTAAGGCATAGAATGTTTTAGAAGGTACATTTTATAAATTAAACTTTTAGCTTAAATGTCCTTCCTTGGACATGTAAGGAACTGGTTGTAGGTTAGAACTATAGAAGTTTTCTTTTTTAACAGCTTGAACAGCACGTGAGGTCAAAGATCCAACAGCTAGACCTGATACATGGCTCAAAATTTGGCTGGATCAGGTAACTGCCAACTAATAACGATTTAGGCTAGGTAAGATCCTATTAGAGGAGGCATAACAAAGTAAGTGCTTTGCTTGCTGTTTTTCTGTTAGTGCAATATAGTATTTATGATTACATGATAAAAGAAAGACCCTTCCCTGACATGCTGTTCCTATGGCATTGAACTGGTCTCGTCAGGATCCCACTTGCAGGTGCAATGCAGCTTAACATCTGATGCTTATACATGGTTTATCCTGATAAACTTGGTGACCTGTAAGTGTTTCTTAAATTCTTAAACCTTAAACATTTTCTGTACTAAGATTCCTTAAGGTTATAAAATTATAATTGCTATTTCTTTAGCATATTTATTGCATTATTTTGAATTAATTTGCAATGCTATGTAGTTAATATTTTTAATAAAGTTATTTTAAAACCAAATCTTCAGAATACTTTTGTTTCCCTTAAAGCTGGTTCCTTGAAATCTCAAGTTGGAAAGTCAAAATGAAAAATCAATGTAAGTTTCAATTCTACCAAAACAGTTATATGGTAAATTAAATGCAGTTTTTTTATATGGACAAGAGCTAATAATTGCATTGGTTGTTAGCATTTTGTTAGGTTTGTCTCTATGTGGATTACAGGAACTGAAGTGTGTTCAGAGTTTGGCTAACAATTCAGCAAAGAGAAAGGGCTTTTCATGTTAATTTTCTGAAAATCTGGAATCAGCCATATTAAAAAAAAAACAACTTTTCTTCAGCATCTCGGGTAAGATTTAGATTACATTAGATTTAGATACAGAAATAACATCCTGTTCTCAAGAAACTGTCTAATGTTTGATTATTTTAATATACTTTAAGATTTGGAGATAATGCTCATTATATTTTTTTTTCTTTTAATGCAGAAGTAAACCACTAATTATGTGAAAATGACTCCAGAATGCTCCTGTAATGGTTTTCTGCATTGAAGGTAGTTTGTGCATTCATTTTCCATGATCTGAAATATATGATTGCCTTCAAAAGGTATTTTTGCACTTGTAGAAATAAGTGAAAATATTTTCAATTAAAAATATTTTTTGATCAACACTTTTTAATCAGGCTTTTTTGCTGTTGACCTTCACATTTCAATACAGACTTACTGAAGACTATTTTCTAACCTCTGTACTTCCATCTTCCATTAGTTTGTTATATATTTTCTGTTTCTTAATAGTTTTTATTTTTTTCATTCAAATCTTTTTTTTTTTTTTTCCAGTCAAGTAGATGGATAGCCAAGGCTTTCACATTATTTTTTCAGGGTGACTGGAGGGTTTGTAGAGTGAGAGGAAAGTATTTGAGATTTGTTTCTTCTGCTTTAAGTATTTTCCCTCTGGTAGATGACGATGCATTTTTCCAGTCAGTTCCACTCTTGCTGCTCACTGGTAAACAATACACCATTCTACATCAGTGACGATGACAGACAACAGTTCTAAGGGGAAAAAAAATAACTAGAATTGAGATGGGAGAAATGAAGAAACTTCGTATGTGCAGTGTGTCTTACTACCTCTGTTTTTTATAGGACATATAAAAGTCCTATGGAATTTTATAAAAATCAAATTAGTCAATTTTTCTTCCTAACCCAAAGCCCCAAGGTTTGGGATTTTTCTGGAGGTGGGGGGAAAGTGTCCCAGGAATCTTCATATGATTTTCAAAGCAATTTTATCACTTAGAGGAGAAATTTCACACCAGATCCTGACACGTATTTTTAAACCATTGAAGAGTTGAAAGGTCATGTCCTCTGTTTTCTTTCCTGTCTTCTCACTTATTTCAAAACATTTTTCCTTGATGTATTTGTTCTTTACCACCGTGGTACTAAAGCTGTATTGAAGGGCAGTGCTGAGCATGGGTTATAAAACAGTATTCCCACTATCTTCTTTGCTTTTGGTGTGTCCATGTTTCCTTTTTGTATGTTGTTTGTACCTTATCCTTCACTGCTTTCATTTATGTCAATTAATTTCTTTTGGGGGATGGTGATACTGCTGAAAAAAAGGCCTTTGCATATAGATTTCAAGCATCTAGCTCGAATACATCATTCTGCATATAGATGGGACCTCCAGTATAAGAAGGACATGGACCTGTTAAGAGCAACTCCAGAGGAGGGCCATGAGGACAATCAGAGGGCTGGAGCACCTCTCCTATGAAGCCAGGCTGAGGGAGTTGGAGTTGTTCAGCCTGGAGAAGAGAAGGCTCTGGGGAGACCTTAGAGCGGCCTTCCGGTACCTAAGGGGGCCTACAGGAAAGATGGGAGGGACTTTTTGTCAGGGAGTGTGGTGACAGGACAAGGAGTAATGGTTTTAAACTAAAAGAGGGGAGATTTAGATTAGATGTTGGGAGGAAATTCTTCACTCAGAGGGTGATGAGGCACTGGAACATGTTGCCCAGAGAAGCTGTGGATGCCCCAAGGATGTGGATGCCCCTGTGGATGCCCACATCCAAGGTCCCTTCCAACCCAAACCATTCTATGATTCTATGAACCTCTGATAACTTCAGTGGGGTCATGCTGGAGGTCTGTCCCTGGAGCCAACAGGTAGAACTGGTTATCATGCTAAAAGAGAGATGGCATCTGACAAGAAGTTTTTGGCTGAAGTTTTGGCTCTGTAGAGTGAGACAATAAGACTGTCTTATCTCAGGTCATTTTAATTAGAAATTTCTGTAGCAGTTACCTACCTTGCAAGGTCAAGGATGTCAGTCTTTCAGACTGTAAAAACTGCAGTCTTTCAGAGGTTCTTGGATTTAGCCTCTAAATTGCATGTACCTTTGCTCTTGAAATTAGTAGGCAGCCAGTGGAGCTTGCATCAGGAGCCGAGAAGTCACAGTATGGTGTCAAGAAGCAAGTAGGTAATGACAGAAGAGTGTGCTTTAGCTGGAGACAGCAGCTCTTCAAACAACCACTTACTGTTTTCCAGGGTCTGCAGTTTCTTGGTAATGAAAAATGCTGCATTAATGGAGGAGTAAATGAAGTTCTGTCAGTTTATGGTCAGCACTGGACAGAACAGTGACATTTCACTGTTTGTACATGAAGAAGGATGATGATTTTGAAAATCGACTCATGTCTTCCTAGAAAGGGAATGTAACTGCTTTAGTGGGAATAGCTGTCAACAATATTACTGTTGTGTCCTCTCCTGCAAAATCACTTGGGCAAGTTAGTATCATTTCATGGCTACTACTGTATGTGGCTGGTGAGAAATCAACAAGATCAGACAAGGTTAGGTCCCTTTCCTAAAGGTGTCAGCAAGTCCTTTTTTTCTGTGACTTTTTCCTCCTACTCTTTCCAAAGCCTGTGGTTAGAGTTACTGGGGGAAGAAGCTCCAGACAGACCTTTGATCCAGCAGATGAGGTTCATAAATGCTGAAATTAAGTGGGAGGAAATACTAAGTGGAGTTCTGGAAAAAAAAAAAAAAATTGTTTGCTTGCCAAGTTCCTAGAGAGAGAATCTACAAGAATGTTTACATTCAAATGAGTTATTGAACCTGTATAAATATTTAGGATTAAATGGTCTGGTTAGACTCTTAATAGAACTCAGCTAATAGAACCAGTATTTGTGTTCCTTAACTCATTCTCATCTATACCACAGAGGCATATATAGTTTACACAGAGACCATGGTTGGAGCAAATCCACAGTCAGAACTTACAAATTCCAAGACTTGACTCAGACTGCCAGGGTGTGCTGTCCAGATTCTTAAGTTGTACTTGGATTCCAGATAAGAGATTTGTGAAGCTTTAATATAAATATTTTTGTACAAAAACACTGTGTACTTCATCAAGAAATAGACATTTACTATGAAGTTTTTTCTTTTAGATATGCATGTTAGATTTTTTTTTTGAAAAACAGCCAGTGAGTATAAATATATATATATAGTTTTACTACGTGAGAAATATTTTTTGCTTACCTATTTACTTTTGAAAGTATTGCTTTTTTTTTTTTTTTAAGTAATGAGTGACTATTCTAAAGTAAGGTTTCGCAGCAATTATGTGCATATTTTAAGATTTTGTAGATGAACTACCCCAATAACTTGTCTGTAATAGCTAGGACTCTTCTGTATCTGAAGTCCTCAAATATGCAGGTTTTATTCTTTCAACATTTGATGAAAGTACTGTTTTTCCTTTGCTTCACTGTATATACAATGGTTATTTTTCTGAAGGAAAAATTCCTAAGAGTAAGTAAACGTGAGTCATCACTAGTACATTAGAGGTACACAGATAAGAATGATTTTTTGTTTGTCTTTCTTTGTTTTGAGGATCTAATGGTCAATATATACTCTTAAATCAATTTCATGTTTTTACAAAGAACACCCTTGCAGATGCATACATTTGGCAATCAGTATGTGCTTGTATTAGAACAAATGAATTTGAATGAGAGAATACATGGGTGTAATCTGAGGCATCCTATGTATTCCTATAGGACTGATCAGAAATAAGGTGTCTGTGTTTGCAGAATGGCTTGAAGAATGGAGTCGCAGGGTAATTTTCTTGTAGTTATATTTAAGATAAAACATAACTTTTGAATTTTGAGGACATTCTCTTGCATTCTGTTCTTGCAGAAAGTTTGTTCAAAACCCTCTGTATGTTTCTGGGACTCTGAAAATGTAGTGGGCTGCAGAACCTTTTGTTAGGTAACTGAAGTGGTCCATACTAACGTATCTTTATTTACACTAGCAAATAACCTGCTTTTAAAGTCAAACTATGTGCTTTTGTCTGAGCAGAAGCAATTGAATTGAAATATTAGAACTTGAAGAATAGTGAATATCAGTTGTGTATCAAATGGTTTGCAGAAGAGATACAGAATTCTGCATTCACTTAAATTAGAAAATTCATAGTTAATAGTTACTCTCTTGGAGAACCTGTCAGCCTTGTAGGCTGTATGGGCTAAAGATGGCTAAGAAGTGGGTTACACGTATCAGCATTGGTAGGGAGTGTTAGAAATTGGTGCTGCAAAATTTTACATAGCCTTGATAATCAGTTTCACTCTTAACACTACTCACATTGTTGAAGTTAAACATTTCAAAATTGCAGTTTGGTAATACAGTCCTGCTCAGGCATTGGTCATGCAAAAGGCCTTAATTAGGCAGGTTGTTTCTAGTTTAAATAGAGGTAAAATACACAAAATCAACTGGTTGCATTCTTGTTGTTTGAACAAGTAAATATGTTGAAGAAAATAAGAAAATAACAAATTTGTTAACAGCAAAAGCTTAACAAGTTACCCTGTATTATTAAGTTGTAAAGCATAGTAAATGGCCATGTGTGCTCATTGAGGGCTCTGGTCAGTTGCACAAGTGTAACTGTCTAGTGCTGTTTTCAGGTAAATAAAAAGAATTTTTCTTTATTCAGTGAATTAAATCATATTTGTTAAACCCTTAAAATCGATAATATTTAAGTCATATGCATTTCATATATTCTACATGTTTAGCCTAAGTCTCATAGCATGAAGGTTTCCATAAGAGACATGTTTAGTAGTATGTTAGCTAGTTTTGTAAAGCTACATTTGATACTTCTTTTAAAGTGTAGTAGTCGTCTGAAAAGTAGCTAAATAAAATGGTGGCTTCTTGTTCATTGGATGTTATTGTGCCTGTAATCAGAATTTACAGATGTTTTGTTTTCAGTGAAAGGTAAACAGATTTTTAGCGTTCGCTGAATCAGTGTCCCTCCAAGAAAATGACATGTACAGCTTTCTCACTTGTTGAGTAAAAGAAGCCTGCACAGCTTCAGAGCTGCTTAGTCATTTGTGCAGTTTTACTGAAAATGGAGTTGCATGGCTTTATGTTAGGAAATAATTTAAGGATAGTGGGGTTATACATATTCATCTGGGAAGAAACATCTGATCTAAAAATTGTTTCTATTGGTGATGCACGTCATAGAAATCATGCAAGTCATTTACAGAGCTGGTGATATTTTCTGAAACAGAGTGGATATTCTAACAATTCTCAGTAAACCTGAAAAGCCCCAAATGCTTTTTCTAATGCTGCTTTTCAGAATGGAACTGGAATAAGAATATTTGAAGGCTTATGCCAGGAGTGGAAAGCTTTGTCCAGTGTGCTTTTTCTTTTTTTTGAAATAAATGTCTTGAAAAATTACATCAGCAAGGTTCTAAATTTATTTTTACTGCAATAAAAAAGCATTGGAGTATTGTGTTTATTAAAACTTCTTCCTTTCAGATCACTGACTAATTGTACTACTTGTTTTAAAAAAAAATTGTCCAAGAATTAGTAATTAGGTAAGAATACAGAAGAGTAGAGTCTGTCTTACTGATCACTGTACAGTTAAATATAAAAACAAAATTGTCTGAGCTTCATGATTTTTGTTTTCTCACCCAATACAAATGAATAGTTCTGGCTTAGTATGAAGTGTTTATAGTTCTGTAAAGTATTGTTGCAGCAATATGATATGGTGATTTTAACCACAGTTCTCTCTCTGCAGGGGGACACAGGCACAAATCCATATGGAGGATGAAACTCTTCCTTCTCAAGAAGTCAGTGTCAAGGTCAGAGTGTGAATTTGTGTTGAGAATTCCATACTGCTCTACTCAAGAGGAATAAGCTTGGTTTCATTTAGTACATGGTAGTAGCTTTCAAGATAAACAGAAAACCAAACTGTAGGTAGAAGAATGATACTTGGAAAAGAAATGTTACGTACGTGATCCACAAAATATCTGAAGAACAATATATTCATTTTAACTAGGTTGAATTGTTCCTTTGGCTTACAGTGTTGGTTTAATTTAAAATTAAGTTCTAAAGTTACATGTTTCAGTTTGATGTTTCAACAACATAAACTTGTCAGAATTAACTTCTGTAGCATAATTTGATGGAAAAACTTCCATTTTTCTCTTTCTTTTTCTTTGAACACCCTACATGTAAAACTTCATGAAACATGTCATTTAGATTTTGAGCTTAATGATAACGCCTTGTTAAGGTGATCTGTATGGCAGAACTGAATAACCAGCTTTTAGACTCATTGCTGAGATCAAATGAAGTTTTAGGAATACTTGAGGCAGCTGATAAACCTTCGTGATAGGTAGCTGGTCTATATGAAATCTCAAATTCTGGTCTAACTCTGCCTTTCATAATTCTTTGCAATGTAATGAGGGAACTAATCACTTATGTCACATAAATATTGCAAGCTGACACTTAAAGCCGTCTTTTTTTCTGGGGGGGGGGAACGGGACAAAATATGATGGAAAATGAGGGAGGGGGAAAAATCTTAAAAAGTAAAAGAATATCTCTTACTGAGTTGGATGTAATTAATAATTCTGGAGACAGGATTTAGATTATGTATAGGTTTTAGTCTGATAAAGTTTGTTATTATTTCTTCTGTTTAAAAAAAAAAATCAGTACTGTAAGTACTTTTCTTGGGTGCTTTTTACAGTAGTTTTTCTTTTTTCAGAGTACGATTTTAGTGTTAAGAAATGCTACCATTTTTTCTTTTTTTTTTAACCTGTTAATTATGAGGGTAGGACATGAGTGTGTTGTAGAAGGAAGTTACAGAAAAAAACTTTACTATTTGGGATGAATGTGTTCCCACCCATTTGCTGTGCACCTGGAATTTATAGCCCACATTTTAAAGAAACCAGTATCTTACTCTGGTAAGGGAATACTAAGGGAATCCACAGTTGGAGGGCACCCTGACTGTCCTTTTGAAACTCTGGCTTTGTCAGTCTCAAGCAAAAGTGGGATGCAGTTTTGTTAATGGAATCAACAGACTAGTCTGGGATGCTTTTGCTACTCATTATCATACTTAAGAAGTCCCTAAAATCTTCCGTAGAATTCATGCTAACCTTTTGACGTGAGATAAACTGTTCTGTGAAAAGCAGATTAATGAAGCCTGATTCTATATGGATACATATCCTTCATCTCTTATAACTATGCTACGTGTCATGGAAGACAGCGTTTCGTAGACTAGCTTGGACCTACTGACTTGCTGACTTACATCATAACATGTGTTTGATTGTCTAGTTGCCTTCTGCCAAATGGATTGTGTAACAGCTGAATCTTACTTCCCTTTCGCTTGCAAATTGGGCTGAAATTGGTCACTAAATTCAGTTATTTGGTGTGAGGAGATGGGGAAATAGATAGTGTGAGCGAAACAGCAGCTTTTCTTTACGGAATGTGACTGACCCTCATTCTCCTTCCTCAGAAGTGTATTTGTTTAAAGATTGAAATTCACAATTAATTTAGGGATTTATTTCTTCAGTTTCAAACGTTTTATCTATGTTTCTGTGTATATTTTTTCATAGTAAATGATGTTAGTTAGAAAAACAATATCCTTACAACTGACATAGGTGACTGAACCAGAATTTATTCATTTCTTTGTTCCAAGCAGAGGTAAAAGAAAAAATATATATTCTGTGACAGTTCATTTTGTAAGTATGCTACTTCCTAGACATAAGCAAATGATGCAGTCCTCACTGTCACATGGTGAACTACATAATGCCATGATAGACAAAATCTGTTCTTACATATCTTCAGAGCTGGCAATTAATGATACTTTTCTTTCACATCCAGAGCTTGTTTTAATTTTAGTAAAGAAAATTTGATGAGTGTTCTTACTGTGCAAAATTTGCTATTAAATGTTGATACTGGAACATTTTTCTGTTTTATGCTATACTAAAGCAGTAGAAATGTACAGTGAGATTCAGACATTAACTTGACTGGTTTTAATGTCTGGAGAGATCTATTTTTCTTTTCCTTTGACTAGAAACTTGTTATTTCTCCTTGACTAAGCTGGAGAATGTTCAGTAATCTTTTTTCTTTTATTATATGTTTACCTACAAATAAAAATATTCTTAGAAAGTTCCCAAAGATTCAGTAATTGTTGAAACAGAAAAATTTCAGAAGTAAAGGATAAAGGAAAAAGTTTCTCAATTTTTCTCATGTTTCCATTTTTAATGCATGAAAACAAATGTGTATATTTGTCAAAGATAAGTATATTCTTGGGCAGATTTTTTAATTTTTTTAAACAATAGTTTGCACCAGAGGAAAAGACGCATTATTTTCAAGTTTTAGATGTATACTTCACACCTTAAAATTAAAATCCTCTATATTGAATCCTGTAACCTAGAAGTTATGTTGTATGAGTATAGTGAAAATATGACTGCAGCATTTAACGTCTTATATTGTACTTTTCTTCATGCACATAGGTCCTTTCTTTCTGGATCATGACATAGTTTATTTCTTTATTTTAATGGCTTTGCTTCAAGTATTGTTCTAGAATTAAAATACTGTTTTGTGGTTGAGAAAGGAGATGGTGTTTCTCTGAATTTATGCTTTTTACTGTGCAAAGATATATATGTTTCTCTGTGTCTAGGTATTTGATATCATTTTTCTATAACATCAGGTCTTGGAGGCAACGTTGTTGTCAGCCCTAAAGATGCTGGATGTTGGGAAATGGCCAATTTTTTCTCTTTGTTCACAAGAAGAGCTCAAGTTAATTCGTCAAGCCTGTGTATTTGGCAGTGCTGGTAATGAAGTGTTGTATGCAACTGAAAATGATGAGGTAATTGTTCAAGTATATGAATATGACATATTTGGTCATTTATATATCAAGTTATGAAAGCTGGTACTATGATTTTATACCTAGGAAAAATTGCATGCTGAATACCTGATCATTTTGATCACTGCTAAGGCATTTGCAATTCAAATTGCTGGATTCCTACCATGAGCAGAGAATAAAGAGAAGATGGAGCTGGTCTTGGAGATGCATGGACACAAGTTGGAAAATGGGAAATTCCAATTCAATATTAGGAAAAAAAAATGGCAATAAGAGTGGTTAAATCCTGGAGAGCTTGTGAGATCTCTTCCTTGGTGGTGTTCAAGACTCGATGGGACATGGCCTTGAGTAAAGTGATGTATTTAGACTTTGTTGAGAAGGGATTTGGATTAGTTGACCTCTGGATGTCTGTTTTAAATTATGATTCTGTGATTCTTTTATAACAGGTTTTTGTGCTTGGCATGAACTGCAGTGGGTGTTTGGGTACAGGAGACATCCAAAGCACTATTGAACCAAAGAGATTAGATTCTCTGTGTGGCAAAAAGATAGCGTGTCTGAGTTATGGAAGTGGTCCTCATGTTGTTCTTGCTACAGAAGGTAAGGAATGATGCAAATACTACTTTTTTCAGATAGGTCCACTTTAATTAGTCAAGCAGGAATGAAAGGTCTGTGTTAGGAGCATAAGAGAAAAAATTGGGATATACATGCTGGGCTATCAAGTTGAACATTTTTTCATTAGCCAACATGACATGTCACCTAGCTTTGTTCATAGCTAGTTCTTTTTGTAAGTTTTTCAAGCTCTGCGTAGATCTTATTACTACTTTTGGAAGATTTTTTAGTACACAAGTTAACTTTGGAACTTCTGGTTGGATTTGAAATGTGTTTAGTGGCTACATCATGCTTGTGTTCTTGTGTCAACATTGTCCCTTAACTAAAATGCATCTTCTCCCTCCCGTACTTACTTCCATATGTGCTTTAGAGCTTTTATATTGCCTTTCAGCTTTTTGTTTTCTATTGTCTCATTGGCAATCAATTGATACATACCATGCTAGCAGCCCTTCTGTGGATCTTTTTGTTATTAAGTATGTTATTCTTGAAGACAAACGACTGATGTTGTGTTCTCAGTGAGGTTATGTTAGAGCCTGACTGATGATGTTAGTATTTGTCTCTCTCCATTAATGAGAGGAAATCTTGTTGACTAGTTTAGATGACTAAAGGTAGGTGAGGTGAATTATGTTCTCTGTGTGTAACTATTCTTTATATTCAGTTACATTCCATGATTTTCTCCAGTCTTTAGGGCCACCCATTCTGAAAGCTTTTTACATATGCATCCATATTTCCTTTCGAGCTGTGTTGCTGGCAAATCTCACTGGCATACTCACACTCCTTATCCAGATCATAAAGTGACATATTGCACAAGAACAGGTCCAGAACTGATTCTTGATGATTTTTACTCATAACTCCATTCACATGATTACTTGCCATTCAGCACAGACTCTTTTAACCTGCCTGTCAGACAGCCCTTATGCATTTCACAATTCTTGCATTAATTCCTATCATTTCCAGTTTATGTAGTATGTTTCTATGTGGCCCTGTTTCACATATTTACTGAAATTTGTAGTCTCATGGTGACGAAATGAGAAGGTTGTTTGTATTTGACAGCATGAAGTCAGTAGATGTAACGTGTTACTGCAGAGAAATATTAGTTTAGTGTAGCACATTTTCTCTTGTTAGTTTTGAGGGAACCCTTCTTAGTGAAAATATCAGGTAAGGAGTCTGGTGATCTCTTTAGAGATGTGAAGGAGTAGTATGTCAAATCTAGTTCTCCTGGAATAACAGCGTAATTTAGGTTTAGAAAAAGGTGATGGTGGTAGACAAGATGAAAGTAGAACAACTCTTCACCAAATCTGGCACTACTGTAACTAGAGGACACCTGATTTAAAACAGATGAAAAAAGTGAGTACAAAAAGGTGTTAGCTTCATGAAAAACAGGCCAATACACATTCATTAAAGTGAATCAGAAGGGTTGTACCTTGCAATATATGTAATCCAGTGGTTCTAAAAGCTTGGGAAGTACAAGGGGAGTGGGCTGCAAAAGTAATCAGGCTCATGTTTCCCCTAAACAGCATTTTTTTTTTTTATTGCTAGTCAGAATTCTGCACTAGATAGACTATAGGTCTAACCCAGTCAGACATTTTTAGCATGTTTCTCAAAATACAGGACATGAATAGTATGTTTAAATAATAAGTAGCAGCATTGCGTAATTGTTTTTCTTACAAGCATCTTCATGTATACTGCAATGGGATGAAAATCTTATTATTAAAACCTTTCACAGAATCGTTCAGGTTGGAAGAGACCTCCAAGATCACCTAGTCCAACCTCTGACCTAACTCTAACAAGGCCCACACTAAACCATATCTCTAAGCTCAACATCTAAACGTCTTTTAAAGACCTCCAGGGATGGTGACTCAACCACTTCCCTGGGCAGCCCATTCCAATGCCTAACTACCCTTTCGGTAAAGCAGTTTTTCCTAATATTCAACCTAAACCTCCCCTGACGCAACTTTACAGAAAAAAGTGGTAAACACAGGGCCAGGACATAGACAGAAATTTTGACTGGTTGTCAGTAACAAAGACATAAACTGAAATGGGGACTCCTGCTTATTTCATCTTTTTCACTTCTGTATTGCTCTATCTCCTTTGTTTTAGCTATCTGATTTCTTTTACAAAGGTTATGGTGATACTATCCTTTTGGATTCATAGTAAACATTATGAGAAGATAGTATTGGTATGTCCATGGGATGAAGAGCCAAAAAGGGCACATATATACTTAAATATGTACAATATGTTATTGAATTTGACTTTTCAGTTTGTAATTTTGTGTTGTGTAGTCATTGGAAAAACAGATTTTAAAACAGCTTTCTACATTTTTATTGTAGAAGGAGAAGTGTATACATGGGGTCATAATGCTTACAGTCAGTTGGGCAACGGTACAACAAATCATGGTTTGGTTCCCTGTCAAGTCTCTACTAACTTGGTGAACAAGAAAGTCATTGAAGTTGCTTGTGGCTCTCATCATTCTATGGTGTTAACATCTGATGGAGAGGTGAGAATAGCTAGAATAAATCTCTCTTTTCTCCTAATGAAATCTTTGTACATGAGAAACAGGGAAACACGCTGCACCTAGTGCATTAGTCTTGCTTCTTTCTGTCCTCAGAGTGCTGATGCAACACAAATGTTTAACAAAAATGGAAAATCCATTAGAGTCTATCTACTTCGAAGTGCATGCAGGACATGGATTTTTGTGCCACATCTGCTTGTAACAAGAAATTATCATTTCTTCCTATGCTGTAACTTACTGTAAATGGTTAATAGCATTAAAACTGACATCAATTTAAACCATGTTCATGTCAGGAGTTTTCCCACTGAAGTGAAAGGTTTTTTTTGTCATTTACTTTGAGATGCCACTTGTGCCCAGTTAGCCATTCTGCTTTGGGTTCTGGAAATCTAACAGTTCTTCAGTATAAGTGCAGCTGTCATGTTGTCCCTTACCTTTGGTGGAACATTAAAGAATGGAATATATAAATACTGAGTGGCGTATTTTTGATAGAAACAGTTAAATTGTAAACCTACTTATCTTCCTAGATCTTAAAAGAATACATGAACACAAACTCAAAATGTATTTTTTTATGCATATAATTTCTTTCTCTCTTGAATATGTACTTAGAACTGTGTGTTACATACTCTTCCTTTATGACAATTGTTTTACAACAGGTATACACATGGGGTTATAATAACTCAGGCCAGGTTGGCTCTGGCTCAACAGCTAATCAACCTATTCCTCGAAGAGTTACCAGCTGCCTACAAAATAAAATAGTGGTTAACATAGCCTGCGGACAGATGTGCTCTATGGCTGTAGTGGAAAATGGAGAGGTAAGAAATTTTAAGCGAATTTTCTAACTGAATTTTATTGTATATAGTATCATAGGATTTGGGCCATTTTAAACCTTTTATTAATGTGCTGTCTCTGGGAAAAGAAGTATTTGTTTCCAGAATCCCTCAAATCTGTCTGCTTATACTGTTTGTAAAAATCTTTTTCATGAATTGTGTTGCATATTGTCGCATACTTAAGCACATATTCCTATTTGTACTGATTATACCTTCTTTTTTTAGAAAGAAGTTAAATGGAAATTTGTTCATTAACATTTGGCTTATGGTTTTTTGGTTTATGAGATTAGTCATAAAATTTATCTAGTTGATACTTTGTATCAACTACTGAAGTTAGCTTTGACCTGAAGGAATTCAGGTACCAAACTTCAAATTTACTTGAAAATACAATTCTGGAAAAAAAAAAAATTGAAGGTCAGGAGATTTTTACAAATTTTGGGATTAAATCATAAAAGCTATATATGTGTATTTAACATTTCATGTTAGCTTCATTTTCTCATATGTAAAAACAACAAAAAAAGTAACTTTGTATCACTGATTTACTGATTTTTAGAGTTGGTATTATGTTCTAACAAAAATGAAAGTACTGATAAATGTTATCCCACTGCTGTCTTTATAGAAAAATATTTTGTCTATACTAGAATCTCATGTATCAAGAATGTGAGAATAATCAGTGAATACTATCTTAGTTTTTAGTCCCCATATATACACATTTTTTCTCAAGAAGAAAACCGAGAAAATAAAAGTACATTACATATGTTTGTTCCACCTCAGTACACCTTGAATCCCTCTCATATTTTTTTTAATCTCCATTGTGAGGATATGAAAGGGATATAGTGTCCCTTTTGCTTTAGTTCATTCGAGCTGAAGACTTAGGGCAGCCTAGATCCTCTCCAGATTCATCACTCCAAGCATTTTAGTTTAGACCTAGGTAGCTATTGACTGTGTTAGAGCAGTGTAATATGTGTCACTGAAATTATCAGCACTCAGTATTTTCCTTTGTCTTATATTCAGAGTAAAACTGTCCTAAGTCTAGTCAAAGTGTTGTGTATAGTTTCCAGTTTATACCTGTTTTAATATGTTTTCTTTTGTGTTAGAGGATTTTGAATGAGAAATTAGCTCTTTGAAAAAGGGAAGTATTCGTGCTGAATTTGCTCTGTGCTGGGGATCAGCTCTATGAATACTTATTTTCCACTTTTATAACTGCTAAAAAGCAAGATGAATATGAAGGGTTAGAATTTTAGATGAAGATACACTTAGAAGTTTTAACTGATGCAGCATCCAAAATTTGTCATTTCAGGTGCAGAAAAACATATACTTCTTTTGTGTATGATTATATAGGTATGTGTATATTTATATAGGTTTTGTGTATATATGTGTGTGTGTGTATACATATATATACATACTTGTGTATATCCATATAAAGTGCAGATCCTAAGGTGTGGGAACCTGAAATATTGAAAGAAATTGTTATTGGAACTTTGAAGTAGTTATATTGCTTTCCAAAGAATTACATACAAGCAAACAGCTAGAATCCCTGTTTTTGTTTTTAAGGTCTATGTCTGGGGTTACAATGGTAATGGCCAGCTTGGACTGGGCAGCAGTGGCAATCAGCCAACACCGTGCCGAATTGCAGCTTTGCAAGGCATTCGTGTACAGCGGGTATGTGTGTGCTACTGCATGTCAAACCCTTTATGAACAACTGAAAATATGCTAAGGAATATTCTATATGTGAAGAAGGTAGTCCCATATCTCTTTGTTTAAAGCATTGTTTATCAGAATAAAAACATACATCTTAAAATGGACCTCTGAGAAACTGTGACCCTGTGGAGTTCGGTGGGAATTTTGCCATTGACTTCAGTGAGGTCAGGATTTTACTTAAAGAGGACTAGGGAATTAGAAAAGTTTGGTCCTTTTTTTTCTTGTGAAATCTAATAAATATTTTTTTCCTGTCATTTTAAGAAATAAGAAAGTCTTCTTAGGCTACCCAATTTTTCATTAGACCCTCTCTTTCTTTCTGGACAAATGTTGCAGTTTAGCATTTTGTCCTTCTGGCGGACTTAATATCATTTTTAGAATTGCACTTCAGCCACAATGGTTAGCAGGTGTTTGGAGTCAGACCAAATTGTCTCCAATTGCTTTTAGTCAACAGTTGGTATGATTCCATGGTTGGTCTTGACCTTGGGTGGTTATTATGCTCTACCAAATAACTGAGCTGCCATCAGTGCAACTAGCAAACTGGTAACTTCTTTTTACCAATTAGAAATATTTAAAGTAAATGCAGAACGGATACTGAAAGTTTTAATTTGATTTATCTGAAATAGAGGACACTGTCAGGAAAATTACACATTTTACTAGAAAAAAAAATTGTTTTTGTAAGCTAGTGAGAATTTACAAGAGTGTTTTGAACTTTGAATCGTAATTATTGCATTTAATCAGATAAATTATGGAATTTTTTTAAAATCTATTGAAATGAGCTCATTTGTTACATAGTTTTACATTCAGGTCCTAGGATGTGGTCTGTAGCTTTGCTGGTAACAGTTGCTACTGGAGAATAATATAAAGTGAATATTTTCCCCTGTATATATTCTCCTGTTTAGACAGTATGAGTGTTCCAGTAAGTTTGCCTTAAATCCTATTTCCATCCACTTCATTTGCTTGATGTCTATTAATACTAAACTGTAGACCTCCAATCAGCAAATCACTTAAGCATTTATTTCATTTAAAGCCTATCACATGCTTCATGGGTGTCAGTGTACTACATGTACTACACGTATCTGCTTTGCAGACTATATAATGGTACATGAGCTAGTTTTGAACAAGGTAAGTTGGTTTTAGATGGAGTTTCATCTCTTCTCTTTCCTTCTTGCTCCTGTTGCTTATCTTGTATGGGCACTGGCGGTCTTCAGGCCCAGCTGTGGAGAGTTTCCTTCCAGTGATGTAAATTATCTCAGCAGAGGGTCCAATTAGCACCAGAGCTGGCACAGTGTGGAGGGCAGTTTTGTGTAGTCAGGAGTTGGGGAGACCTCACGTATTTTTACAGTGGTAAGTTATTCAAGTTGGAGGAGTTGCCTGTAGGGCAGGGTCAGTGCAAGACTTGGTCTGCCTTTTTCCACATTTTTTTCAGCATTCTGTCCATATTTGTCATGTAGCTTTCCTTCTTGCTCAATTCCTAGCTATTCCTTTTTGTACTCTTGAGACTGTCTGGCAGGTTTCCTCAATGATTTATTTTTTTCTTCAAAGTCACTTTTCTACTTTGCTTCCCATTTTAATAATCTTACCTGTATTTGTCATTTTTGTAATTTTTATCAACTGTCTTTATAGTGGTGTAGAGTCAATAACATTAATGTATAACATAACATACCTCTGTCTATATCAACTTACTATTACATAAAAATGAGATTTTTCTTTTTATTATTCCTTATAGGTTGCCTGTGGCTGTGCACATACATTAGTGCTAACAGATGAAGGTCAGATTTATGCCTGGGGAGCCAATTCATATGGCCAGTTAGGTACTGGGAATAAAAGTAACCAGTCTTACCCTACAACAGTTGTTGTGGATAAGGACAGGTAATACTTATATTCTAGCAGTCAGACATTAGTTGGCATATGTTCAGAAGAGCTACAGAAAATTATGGCATATTTTATCTTTTTTTTTTGAAGAAATAGCTTATCATTTTTTGCAGTGGTTCTTTTGCTAAATGTGAACAGCTTGAAAATTTGTCTGACATACAAATTGAATGTATTTAAGTCTGATTTTCACAGAATCATAGAATGGCTTGGGTTGGAAGGGACCTTAAAGATCATCTAATTCCACCCCCCTGCCATGGGCAGGGATGCCACCCACTAGATCACGTTGCTCAAAGCCCCATCCAACCTGGCCTTGAACACCTCCAGGGATGGGGCATCCACAGCTTCTGTGGGCAACCTGTTCCAGTGCCTCACCACCCTCTGAGTGAAGGATTTCCTCCTAACATCTAAGTCTCCCCTCTTTTAGTTTAAAACTGTTCCCCATTGTCCCATCACTATCCAGCTGTTTGAAAAGTTGCTCTCCATCTTTGTTATAAACCCCCTTTAAGTACTGAAAGACCACAAAGAGGTCTTCCTGGAAGCCTTCTCTTCTTCAGGCTGAACAACCCCAGCTCTCCCAGCCTTTCTTCACAGGAGAGGTGCTCCAGCCCTCTGATCATCCTCATGGCCCTCCTCTGGACCTGCTCTAACAGGTCCACGTCTTTCTTGTGCTGGGGGCCCCAGAGCTGAACGCAGCGCTCCAGGTGGGGCCTCACAAGGGCAGAGCACAGGGGGACAATCACCTCCCTCCACCTGCTGGCCACGCCTCTGGTGATGCAGCCCAGGATGCAGTTGGCCTTCTGAGCTGCAATCACGCACTGCTGGCTCATGTTGAGCTTTTTGTCCACCAGAACCCCCAAGTCCTTCTTCGCAGGGCTGCTCTCAGTGAGTTCTTCTCCCAGCTTGTGCTCATGGCTGGGACTGCCCCAATCGAGGTGCAGCACCTTTCACTTGGACTTATCAAACCTCATTAGGTTCACATG
>VXAA01005912.1:246909-336047 GCA_013399115.1 Anseranas semipalmata | reverse complement strand
TAGAGGAGGATCATTTTGTAGATCAGGTAAAACAGCTGTTGTGTAGAGATGAAACAATTTAAAGCCACTTTCAGTAGATTATGCTTCTGTTAAACTGAGAAAAATATTTCAGTAAACCTTAAGCTGATACAAAACACTAAAATGCATCAGGTATAAGGGTGCGTTTTATGGATTATTTTTGTGCCAGCCCAGCTTGCATTTGCTACTACTACTGCAGATTGCCATTCCTGAGGAAGACCTTTTGGCTGGTAAGTGTAAGGTATGCGCTAATGGTTGTTTAACCACACCTTCCTAAGTACAGGAAGGAGCACTGTCAGAGATTTTTCATATGCATTTTTTTAATGCTAGGAAATCCTTAGTGACATTGCAGATGTATTTGGCAACCCATTGTTCTCCCAAAAGGTGTGGCAAAGTTCATAAGCTAAAGAAGGAAAAAAAAAATGCTATAAATAGTATGCAAAGTGTCTAAACCATTTCACTACTTCTAGTTGCCACAGAAAATGGCTGAGCAGTTTCTTCTGTTTCCCTTTCTAAAAGTGCTTGGTAGAGAAAACATGCTAATCATAGCAGGTGCCAGCACATTTCATGGCAGATATATAATCTTCAATGTTAATGGGCCTGCTTTTTGCATAATTTGAATACCTCCCTACTCTGCAAATGAGTGGAATGTCTTGCAAAAATCCCTGAAAAGTCTGGTCCATAGTGTGCTAAACCTGTGTATCTTAATCTTGCACCACTACCATTATTACTGTAGCTGAAAGAACACTAAAAGTTACTGATAAAATCAGTTGTGTAAAGAATATTGTGCTGAAAATCTGGCTACATCAAGTGACATCTGCATGGTACCAGCTGAATGGCTGTAACTGGTTTTGTAGCTTATGTCATTGATAAATAGCTTATTTGTTAATGTGTTGTCATTAACAAAGAACACTCATGGGAGTGGCTAAAGAAATAAAAATCAGACTTTGACCAATAGTAGTGGGATTGTGAGAATTATGATTAGATGTGCTTTTTTCATTAAAGAATAAGCAAGACTTTATAATATCCCTAGAAATCCTCACTGAGAGCTCTGGGAAAGAAGCCACAGTACCAATCTCAGGGAAGACATCTTGTTAAAAGATGCTAGAAGAGAAACTGAAGACAGGAAAGTGCCTTCCTGCTACGTATCTAAAATTTTCTTAAAGCAATTAATCAGCCACTGCCACTTCAAACATATAGAAGACATCCCCACAGGCTGTTCTTTTAATGGAGCAGATACAGAGATGTATCTACTCCATAAAATGATATCCATGTGAGGAGGTTCAAATTACACTTATCTGATAGATTGGGTTTCTCCCCTTAGCCTGTTATGGTGCAGGATTTATCTGTGAGGGCTAAACAGCCTTTTCTGTTGTAATAATGGTTATTTCTTTTACTATTTGGAACAAATTGGTTGCTACAGAAATTAACAATTGCCTGTCATTTAAAAACTTGCATGGAAATTTTATATCAGTCAAAAAACTGATGGACCAGTGAAACAATATTCCATCTATTTAATGAAATCTTCATTTGGTTAGTCATTCCACATTTGTGTTACCAGCACACATAACTGCTATGCATGCCATCCAGGCATAACAGATCATGATCCCATTCGCTATCCACATCAAAGTCAAACGTGACAATGACAGAAAGGTAGCTTTTTCCCCATTCCCTATACGTGTATATCTGTGTTTCTCTGTGAGTGTGTACATGTACATATACACATATATGCATGAGTGTGTACTCATACATAAAACAGTTCAATGAGAAAGGAGAAAAGCTCATGGAAGAGAAATCCATTGATGGTTACTAAGTAAATAGAAACCACATTTGGCTACGAAAGACTATGACATGCAAATTGATAGAGCCTGTAAGGGCACTTAGGGAAAGCAATACATATGCTTTCCCTCTTCTTCCACTCTTCCCTAAACATCTGCTTTTAGCCACTGTTGGAGACAGAATATTGGGCTAAATAGACTTTTGGGCTGACCAAAGATTGCCACTCCTATGGTATGCCCCTATGGTCAAAAATCTTATAATGTAAGTAACTAAAATTGTATTAAATTGTTTCCTAGTTCTTTGATGACGATGTAAACAATTAGCAATATAATCAAGGTGTGTCCTGGTTTCAGCTGGGATAGAGTTAATTTTCTTCCTAGTAGCTGGTATGGTGCCGTGTTTTGGATTTAGGAGGAGAACAACGCTGATAACACCCAGATGTTTTAGTTGCTGCAGAGCAGTGCTTACACAGAGCCAAGGATGTTTCAGCTTCTCGTGCTGCCCTGCCAGCGAGGAGGCTGGGGGTGCACAAGGAGCTGGGAGGGGACAGAACCAGGACAGCTGACCCAACCTGGCCAGAGGGACGTTTCATACCACATGGTGTCACGCTCAGTAACAAAACTGGGGGAGTTGGCTGGGGGAGGTGCTGCTCGGGGGTGGGCTGGGCGTCAGTCAGCAGGTGGTGAGCAATTGCACTGTGCGCTTGCCTTGTATATTCTTTTATTGTTATTATTCTTATTATTATTTTCCCTTCATTTTCTGTCCTATTAGACTGCCTTTATCTCAACCCACGAGTTTTTACCTTTTTTGTTTTGATTCTCTCCCCTGTCCTGCTGTGGGGAGGCAGGGAGTGAGAGAACGTCTGTGTGGTGCTTTGCTGCCTGCCAGGTTAAACCACAACAAGGTGATACCAGATTTTTTTTTAAGTTTATGCTTTAGGTATTAAAATAAGCCAGTCTCCTTAGTAAAGGGGCTGCCAGTCAGCCGCTTAGCTGAGAGTCATTCAGCATGTTTATTCTAGTTTCTTCAGACTGAATTTCTTCTCTAGTTACATGGCAAATGTGAAGAGTATGTACATATGTAATTATGAAGAGCACTGTATTTTGCTAGTGCATGTTTAAGACCCTTTTCTTAATCCTAACTACCTTTGCAGTCAAATAAAATTGCTCATCTGTTCAAAGGACAGGTAAAATTGCAAGGCAGATTTATGATATGTGTTGAAATGTAGGTCATCTGCAGGAGTAAAATAGAAAATGGCATTACAGATGTGGTATTTTACCTCCTTGTTCCCCTCCCAGCTTCTCTGGAGAAGAATTCAGCTGTTTTATTGTCCTCTCTTGTCCACAGAAGTAGAAGGATTAATAGCATTTCCAAGCATATTCCGTGGAATAAATTTCAGGTGCAGATTTCAATCACAAAGAAACTATATGAAAAAAAAGGAGAATAATTTTCCTAAATCAACACATATCAAGTAGGACATGGTGGACTGAGAAGTTGAAGAAACAATTGAGCTCTCCTCTTGTCTTTACAAAATACTTGTCCTATGTATCTTGAAACTGGCCAATAGACTGTAATAATTGTGAGTAAGTTAATATATTTTAAATATAAACTTCTCCTTCCCTCTTATTGTGAGTAAATTATATTCCTCTGAATAATTGTTTTAAAAGCTATAAGTACTTTGGAAAGAATGTTGGCAGAAACAGTGTTTCAAATGAGTTTTAATGTTCGGTACATGAAGAATTGGGCTGAAGGTTTTTTCATTTGTTTTTGTTGCTGTTGTTTTTCATTTTGTTGTTGTTGATGTTGTTATTGCTGTTGTTGTTAAGTGCAATGAAAAGAAGGCTGGGCTTTAAAAGAGGATGTTTTCAAAGTAATTTGGGTGATATTAGAAGGGAGAGAGTCTGGACAGAATTATTATAATTATCTGGATGTAATCATGGAGTCACAGATCAGTTCCTGATGTTCCAGACCCTGCCATGGTACTATAGGAGCATACCATGAAGAACCCAGTAATTTCAAGTGTGAGTTGCTCTGGATCCTTGTGCAGGCTATTAGCCTGAGAAAACTAAATGACGATTAATGCCTAAGTAAATAATCTGAATTCTCTTCAATGAAAGGAGAAGCCAAACTGGTGACAGCTCTTTTCAAACACTCATTTCCTCAGTGCTGGGCAAGACTTTTCATCGCAGGCCCTGTTTAACAAAAAAGCTAGGCAACATCAAAAGTCAGACTCTCTACATTTGTCACCCAAGACTCCACTAATGAAATTCATCTCACGCTAATGTAGATGACTAAAGTAGGTCAGAGCACTGGGCTCTAGAAGTTACTGTTTCTTTCCGCTGTCTTGAAAGGGAGCCTAAGATGACAAGTTAGATGTAGGCATCTACACTGTAAACACATAGACGTGTCAGAGGAATCCCATGTAATGGCAGGATTTCAGATTACATTTTTGCTCTTGCAGAAAGCAGAGACTTCTTGCCAAATCTGAAACAAAAGGAAACAAACACTCAGATTTTTTTCTCTGTCTTTGGCTGAAATTCAAGTTGCAAAGCTCATTCTGCACCCTAGAAAGTACAGCACCTATACTAAATCAAAATTTGTCTCATCTTCAAGCAAACTGCATGTCCTGTGATGCATTGTAGAAAACAGCTTCCCTGCTACGCTGTGGCCACTTACAGAAAAAGTATGATGAGGAAACTATAATCTAGACATGTCGGAGTCTAACCCACAGAGGACATGCAAGGTGAGGGGAGAGAGTGAAACTAAAAAAAATATTGAGCTTTTCTGGCAGCTCCTTCCCTTTCATTCATGGGTACAAAGGGAATACTCCTATTTCTAGAAGGAATATGTCAAATCTTTCTGGCTTCAAACCCTCTAGCCATACTAAAAGTAAGACTTTAATTTTGGGGTTTAGCAGTCTTGTAGTTAACTGTATTCATTGTTTTCAGATTCCTGAGCTGCAGACAAACCAGTGTAAATGGGATTTGACATCTTCTATGGACCCATGAGCAGAACCTCCGTAGTATTGTGCCTAAATCACAGTCTTTGAATTCTTTATCTTTTCTCAATTTTTATTTTGAAACATGCAATTCTGCTCTAGAATATTTGAAACTTTTAAACCCATAGTGGTTTTACCATTTTAGGTTGCAGCAGAAAGCTCCATGTCAGTGAGCTATGCTGTAGCTTAATTATACAGCCAGCATGGGTGTGTGAAAATAGCCACCGCACACTGGAGAATAAATTGCTGGGTTTGGTTTTTCTTGATTTACAAGTTGCTATACGAGGTGCATGTTCCCAGGGAGTGGTGAAAAGTAGGGGTGTGTTAAACAGGTTTAAGAACATTTTAAAGAGACACAGTCAGGTTTGAGACATAGCAGATTTGGTGTATTTCCTCCTTCCTCCCAAATAACATTTTCTGTTTCTGTGGTAAAAAAACAGTTGAGCTGCACCCTGCCTCTCTGTTTAAGTGATACTACAAAATCCAGTGGAGCAGTACGTGTCACACTGGTCACCCTCTCTGCCTTTTTTCTTTTTCTGTCATCAGTCAGGAAATGAAACTGCCAAAACTGCTGATCTTCATGCTCCTTGGAGAGCAGAATTCACATGCCATCAAGTCCAGCCAGTAAAACCTTGTGGTTTTCTGTAAAAATAGCTGTGGTGAGGACAAACAACACTGGGATCAAACTATTCCTCCACTCAGAGCAGTACAGAAGTTATTTGCTAGCATTGCTGGGGCCAACACTCTAGGGTCTGAAATACCCAAGTCCGAAATCTGGGTTGCAAATTCCCAGGAACCTTGTCAAAAATCACATGGTTTTGAACCTGGATTTTCTTGTTTCCCAGAAGTTTTGCATGGAGAAGGGGCATCATTTTGAATCTTTCATACACATAATACTGGCTTGGAGCCTTGGAGAATTTAAGGTTATTTTCTCCTTCTGGGTAAAGATCTCTGCTGGAACTAAAGATAATTTCAATTGAAAATAAGAGCAATCTTTCTTGCTTTCACAAGAGATAATTGGAATATCAATTTCAATCTCTTGCTTACTATAGGAGAGCAAAATTAGCAGAGCACAATGTATGTAAAAAATTCAGCCTGCCATTATTGCAAATAACACTGAAGTCTTTGTTTGGAAGCATTCAATCTCACTTTCTAGGGACCCCATTTAAATCTTTTTTTTTTTTTTTTTCCAAGATGATAAATATATTATATTTGGGATGTTTTCCATGACATTATACTGTATTACTTGCCGTGCCATCCAATGTTCTCTATAATCAAAACATTTAGCACCAAATGTTCCAGTACTCAGTTATTTGAGAAAATACATGTTTTAAATTTGCCCTTCCAAGGGTAATAAGTGAGCACCATGACACACACAAAAATCATTGTTAGTCAGACCAGAACTTAATTCATGAAAAGAGCACAGTGGGGACGTGACTTGCAAGTGCCACTGTTTGGAAGAAGGAGAGTAGATGGAAACTGAAATTTGAAAATAGGTAGCAAAGTAACTGAAGAGGAGTTGAAATAAAGAGGAAGGAGGACAATGTCAAAGAGAAAATGGAGCAAGCAGAAGAGGATCTAGGAAGGCCAAGATCGGTCTGATCTTATATAATGACGATGCAAATCATACAGATCTGTTCTTATGAAGGGTTATGAGAACTGGAGTCTTGTATATGAAGATTTATGTCTCCAACTGTTTTTAAGCAATGATAGAAGTGTTTATATAAACAAAAAAACAATGCTTTCCCCAGGAATTTTACATTCTAGAAAATCTGTAATCAAATGGAGAGAGAGGATGAGCAGTGATGTTGCATGAGAACTATGTCATGAACAATGTGTGGCATGTTAGCTATTCCTTCCACATGGCTTGTGGTCGGGACAGAGTAACATCTGAATTATGCCGCAGAGGAGCAAATAAAGGCAAACGCACAGGACAAGGGAGGATGGTTGCTCAGCTGAAAACATGGCAGCTGAGAGATTTGAAGACAATCCCCCAAACAAGCAGCACTCAGAGGTTTGTGCAGAAGGCCAAGTTTACTGATAGCCTCTGAATACAATTTTTCTCAGGCTTTTGTGAGGTCAGCCTCCTAAACAGTCAAAGGTGTAGCTGCAGTGACTGCCTGTTCAGGAAACACCCCAGAGATTGCCATGAATCAGTATCTCTGTCACTCACCTAACTGTACAGTGCAGTGATCCAGTAAACGGGTGCTGACAGTAGGTTTTGTGGTTAGCAGCAAGGGTGCGGTTTCATTATCAGTTTAAACTGATCTAATACCACATTCCCACCAGAAGGAGCAGTTCTGCCTTCCTTGTCCTGCCCTTGGCCACATTCTTGCAATAGTCTCTTCGATCACCTCAGTCAGATCAGTAAACTGATCCAATTCACTGCAGGTCTCGTGATCAAAAGAACTGAAGCAAAGCATACAGCAAAAAGAAAGATACTGCTTAGGGCAACGCCACCCGTTAGTCAGTGTGCTATTAGGAGATTTACACCAGTCATGAAACCATCTTTTAAAGCTAACATCTTATTTTAGCAACTATTGAAGCAAAAGGACAGCTCACATCTCAAAATCTTTTAACCTCTGTAAATTCAGCCATGTTGGTTCTAGTCATATTCTTCCTCCAGAGTATTTTCCCTGCCCTAACAGCTACAGAGTTTTACAAGAGAACTTTCCCACAGGATTTCAACCAAAAGGACTTGCCAATATTTAGAATAAATAATCTATGGTATTTCAGGGTATGTCCTGAGTCTCTTAAAGTCTTAAAGTACTGTACTAGCTTTCCTCTCATCTACAAATCACACCTTGCTTGAATCTCTACATATACACACATGGGAAAAGCTACTAAAAATATCAGAATTTGCCAAATATTACCCATACATCATATTTTCCATATGGAAGAACTTTTCCTGATCTCAAAATTTGTTTTCATATTAGCAATCTTTGATATCTTCCAGGCACTACTGGGAAGGACAAAACTTGAGGATGGGATTTGAGTGACAGGAACCATTATCACTTCAGGTGTTAAGGAAGTCAACTGACCATGAGACTGGTCAACATCTCAAAAGAGAAAAGAAATAGTTTCTTATGTTTTTACACCACTACCCTTGCAGGTAGACTTTAATCAAATAATGGGATCAATTCACAGAATCACAAAATTGTTGATGTTGGAAGGGACCTCTTAAGCTCATGTAGTCAAACACCCCTGCTTAAGCATAGTCAGCTAGAGTATGTCGCACAGGATAGTGGTCTGGTTGAGTTTTGAATACCACCAAGGATGGAGACTCCACAACCTCTCTGGACAAGTTGTTCCTGTGCTTGACCACCCCACACAGTAAAAAAGTGTTTTCTTGTGTTCAGGTGGAATTTCACAATTTTCAGTTTCTTCCCATTGCCTCTTGTCCTGTCAGTGGGCACTACTGAGAAGAGTCTGGCTTCTTTTTCTTGATTCCCTCCCAGCTGGTATTTTTACACATTGATGAGATCCCCCTGAGCCTTCTCCAGGCAGAACAGTCCCAGCTCTCTCCGCTTTTCCTCATATGAGATATGTTCCTGGCCCTTAATCATCTTTGTGGGCCTGTGCTGGACTTGCTTCAGTAAGTGCTTATCATCCTTGTACTGAGGAGCCCAGAACTGGACACAGTACTCCAGGTGTGGCCTCAGCAGTGCTAAGTAGGGAAGAAGGATCACTTCCCTCAACCTGCTGGTAATGCTGTTACAAATGCAGCCCAGGTTACTGCTGGCCCTTTTGTGCCATGAGGGTGCATCGCTGGCTCATGGTCGTCTTGTTTTCCACCTCCTGAACAATTTCCATTCCAAGGACCTTCTCAGCAAAGCCACTTTCCAGCCAGCAGGCCCCCAGCATGTACTGGTGCCTGGGGTTAATCCTCCCCAGATGTAGGATTTTGCTTTTACCTTTGTTACCCGTGCCTTTACCTCCTGAAGTTGAACTTCATGAGATTCCCCTTTGCCTCATTCTCCAGCTTGTCAAGGTCCCTTTGAATAGCAGCACAACCAACCAGCACATCAGCCAGCCTACCCAGTTTTGTATCATCTGTGAACTTGCTGAGAGTGCACTCTGTTCCTTCGTCCAGGTCATTAATGAAGACGCTAAACAGTATTGGCCCAGTGTTAAGCCCTGGGATACACCACCAGTGACTTGATTAGGTTACATTTAATTATCTAAAGCATAGACCTTCCTTCCTCTTATGATGAGTGGCAATTTATCTTCTTCCTAATCTGTATGTACACTGTATAAATTGCTACTTCCCCACAGAGAAGACCACACCAGAATTAAAAACTTTGAAAAGCAATCCACACTTTCTCTGTAATTTTGTGCATCTTTTCATGGGACAGTGCTAACCTGTTTCCTTCCTTTTTTTCTCCCATCCTTGCCACATTCCATCTCTGACAACCATGGCTGGTGAAAGAGATTAAGGACTTCCTTGAACTCTTCAGGTAATAATGAACAAGAAGGAAGGAGGTAATCACACATACATTTGCAACTCTATTATTATAAAGTCAATGAAATGTAAACTATCTCCACTTCTGCCTTATAATTAATTAATTATGAAAATGTACTGATTTATTTTCATTATACTGTTGCAACAGAGGTGACTATTAAGAAGTTTGCAAAGAGAAAGTATAGTACAAGCTCAAAAACTGAAATTCATATACAAGAGGCTGCTTAAACATAAATACAAATTTCTATTAGAAGCAAAGGAGATGAGCATAATAAGTAGGCACATTATATTGTGATGCTCCCCTCTGAGTCAAATAGTATTTAGTCACTTACAGTTTTGTGTAAGTACTAAAGGTGTTGATCTGTGATGAACATTTAAGCTAATCTGAATGTACAGGCACAATATCTCATAAGCAGTAGTACTATGAAAGCTGAAATACATAACAGCTTTGATTTATTCAACAAGGTACAGAATATGCATTCAGGCAAATACATGACAACACAGTAGGAGCAGACATCATAGGTAGTGTACAGATGAGGGAATCTTTAACCATAACTTTATATATTTTAATTCCACAGTATATTTCACGTTTGTAAAAAATAAATAATAGTTTACTGAGCTTAAACATGCTCATGTACAAAATTAATGTTCCAGGTGACAAGCTTTTTCTAAAGCTGTCATGAGCAGCATACCATAAGAAGAGGAGGAGTTCCAGCTCTGGCCCCTGGGCTGCTCATACAGAGTTTCTGAACACGAGTTGGCTGTGTGTCCCTTATATTACTTTCTCCTCGATTTGTTTTTAAAAGAGTAGTCAGCACTTTGAAGTAACAATGGTGGACACCAATCTGTTTCTGGTTCCAGATGGATTGACCTCAGAAAAAGTACCTGCAAGATGTAAGAAATCCCTCGCCCTCGGTGTTTATGTATTGACTACTTCTAAGTGTCTACAAAAAGAAAAAGGGAATTAATTTCAAGTAGCTCCGTATTTGGGTGTCTCTGTTTCCATACATCATTTAAGGTCTCTGACTCCATGCAAAGCTGACTCTGAGCTTTGCATACCAGTGTAAGTGGCAGATACCTCCCTGCATGCTGTGGCTGTGTCTGACTTTCCCCAGACTGCTCTGATGTTCTTGCTGAGACTTCCGTAAGTTCTCCCCGTAAATACAGGGAGAAACTTGGGATTAAGAGTAAGGACAGATGGAAGTTCTGAAATCCTCATGAAACAGCACCAAACACAGGGGGTTAGATTACTCCCTTGTAAAAGGCTTACCTCTACCAACAGATAGGAATTTTCAGTACACTTGCTTAGGCATGTGCAGGTGTGAATTCTTATGGGTCCTGGGCTGGCCTCTGCCCATAGCTGTTGCTGTTCCTGCCTCCCAGCCCAGTGTGGTACCTCCAACTTACATCAACTGTTATATTTGCTACACCAAGGCTTCAAGCAAGGATCAGACTTGAGGGCTTCTGGTATATTTCAGAATCACTCAGTACAATAGCTAGAAAATTTGTAAATGGTTAATTCATTATTTCTGGTATCACAAGATGAATTTTCATGAGACTGCTCAAGGTGTATGAACAGCTTTATTATCTTCATGCTAGAGGGTGAGTGGTGCCCCCACATCTGAAGGCAGACCCTTGCACCTTCCTCTGAGGCATCTGACTCTGAGCTCGGTCAGAAACAAGTTACTGGCCTGGATGGTATGAATGTCTAATCTAGTGTGTCCATTCCTCTGTAATGGAAAGCATCAAAAAAGAACATTAATCAAAGGTGCCCTTCTTTCTACTAGCCTTCTTAATAGAAAAGAGTGATTCAGAACATAGTATCAGCATTAAAATGCTGCAAAAATGAAAGTCAGCTTCCCCCTTACTTTTAACTCTAATAATTGATTTAGTTTTCCACAATATCTCTCATAAAACATTTTCATCCACTTATTCATTAGCCACATACTCATTAGCCCAAAGATCACAGGACAGGAGCATATACACAAGGCTGAAGAGGATACATAGTGCTAATTTAATTTAATCACAGTCTATTTAAATAAATGCAATCCTCCAAGGAAATCTATTTTTATTTTGCCAAGAGGAATTCCTTAAAGGATGATAGGGTAAGAAATACGACACATATTATTATAAATAATTACTTAGAGGTGAATGTTCTGAATTTAATTATAACAGGTAATCTTGAGGCTTCCCATGCTGTCAAAAATCATTTACTCTGCTTGCACTAGTTTATCGTTGGCTTTAGACAGTGGCATTATTTCTTTTCTCCAGTAACAAAGTCCTGCCTTCCATCCCCTTGGAAGGATGCTGTCTCAGTCCCACTGTGCCTAAAGTAACATAAAGGCTCAGGCTGTCTTCATATGATCAGGCAACTATGGAGAATAAAGTAGCCCCTCAGCTTACCATGATCCAAAACAAGAGTAGCTGTTCCAAGATGGGTGGATCTTCCCCATAGACCCCGTGTATAGACCCTACCCCTTCAGAGGCTGCTTTCTGTAGTGTAGAGCTACATCCACAGTGATGCCTTCCCTAGTTTACAGGTCCTGCCAGGTGATTTTAGGACTCAGACCAAGCAAATCTATGCTTCAATGCAGGAATCTCTCTATCACGGGTAGGGCTCTCAGGTAACAATAGAGAAGATCATAAAATAGTGCTGTTTCCTTCCCACCCCTCCGCATATAGTCTCCATTAAAAGCACTATTCAGTTAAGATTATTTCACAAATAAGAAAAAATTGACCATAAATAAAATTTAGTTTTACTACTCAGGCAAGAAGGTTGGATAATAAGTGGTCTAGTCTTGAACCATTCTGTAGCTCCAAGTTCAGATGGTAATGCTCACAGTGGTAAAAATAATTTCAGTATTTCCACTATTTCAACAAGCAGGTTCTGATAGACAACTGCTGACCTATAGACCCCTATGCACTTAGTCTTTAGAAAAGTTGAATGAATTGGTCTGTTACTGTCACCATAAGCAGTCTGCAAATCAAAACAAAAATGGATTTCAATAGAAAGGGCTCTTTGTAATACATGTTTATGATATTAATATACCACTTTACAAATCAAGGAAAAAGGTTGGCAAGGAAAATGAAATTTAAATCCTAAGCTGTAACTGTGGAAACCTTAGCCCACATCTTGCCTATCTCTTGCAAAATGTAAATTCCCTTTTATTCAGAGTTCTCCAGCCACATACTTGTATGCCTCTGCGTAGCTATCTGCCTGGTTTGGAGCACTTCGGTGTCTGTCACACCTCCAGTGGGTGAGGAGAATCACTCAGAGGAGATACTTTCCTAATGAAGACCTGAAAGGAGCTGAGTGCAGTACATGTTTTTTAGGGGNAGGAAAGGAAAGGAAAGGAAAGGAAAGGAAAGGAAAGGAAAGGAAAGGAAAGGAAAGGAAAGGAAAGGAAAGGAAAGGAAGGGACTGTTAGTACACAGTCTTGAGTGAAGGGCCAAGAAACTGAGTTTGAGGCAGTGCAGTTCCTTAATCTGGGCATTAACTCATTTCCCTTTCGCATGTGCTCAAAGGGAAAATGCAAGGGGAAAAAAAAAAAAAAGAAAGAAAAAGAAACCAAAGCATTTTTCCTAAAGAAAATGTCCAAATTACAAATCCTGAAAACAGGATGCTCTGTCCCCCTACACATCAGAAGCTTGGCTAAATAATAATCCTGTATTTTTCATATGGCGTATGTGGTGCAATTAAGTCATTTAGCTATTTTTCTCTAGTTACAAGAAGAGGCAAACAAACAGAAATGTTATATCTAGATTTTGCTAAAAAATGCATGGATAAGAAACATCATATAGCTATCGAAGCTGTTGCTATATTTGTGTTGTATGAAGTGCTGTTTGAGTTTAGCAATATCAGTATTTGTTTTTATTTTACTTTTTGTAAGCATATATAACATATTAAAATGTATGAGACCAGGGCCCAATTTATTTTGTCTTAGAACCTAAAAGAGATTTGAGACATCACTTGCAGTGTCTACATGTACTTCTAATCTGTCCTGTAGCCTCCTGCAACATCTCACAAGATCTACAGGTTGTGTCTTCTAGATACGTTCTACCAAACCTCCTGAACAACAACTACTACTTTTCATAGTTCTGCACAAAAATCTCTCTTTTTTTCTTCCTGCAGCACAATGGAGCTTTTGAAGCCTCCAGTTTCTGTTAGTAAAATGTTATGGTTGTTACAAGGTGTGAAAGGTACTTTATAGCCTGAGGTATATGGGGAAAGACTGTCCAGGTAAGTCCACCTGGAAACCTGCAGGTAGTTTAGCGACCCCCTTCTAGACTTCATCCTGAGCACACAGTTGCCCATGAGAGTAATGAATGCCTTTCAATGACCATGATGTGTTCATTTGTCTTCAGTTAACCGCAGACCTCACACAAATATTATATCCACAAGAGGGACTCTAACATTTAAGCCAAATAACTGATATCCCTGCTCCTGAACAGACCATGTAGCAAAGACCATAGTAGATACTTGACAGTCTTTATCTAGAAGCTTGTGCAAATACCTTTTAGTAAAAGAAATATTTAATATTACTATAACCATTTGCTTATTTGTACTGCAGATTCCCTCAAAGCTGAGACCAATACTGATCTGCAGGTATCGATTCTAGAACATACTTAGGATTTAGTGTAATTTGCAGTTTGAACACTAGGTGGAAACAGAGCAATGAAAATAAGACCTGTTATCAAATAATCTTCAGCACAGCAAATGGAAGAGCTTTCTCCAGCACACGACTGAAATCCCATAAGGGAGAAACGACAGCTTAAAGCTGCTTAATTTCACTGGAGACCTCTGTCATTCTCACTTCTTGGGCACAAGAAGAAGAGAAAATAACCTCCCTTGACTTCTTAAACTTGAATATTTGATTTTCTTTCCTTGATGCCTTACTTTAAATTTGGGGATATTATGAATGCTCAGATATATTTGCATTGATTGTTGTTCAAGTGTTTCAGTGAAAACTGGTACCTGAATTCAACATGTATGATTTTTTCCTCTATTGCTTTTTCAGTTTTGCAAAACTTTAGATTGAACATATACTTAGACTGAGCAGCTTTTGTCTGCTACCATTTGCTTGTTATAGATTATGAACAAATAAAACAGTGAAAATAGAAATTAATGCTTTTTTTTCACTTCTTGGTTATGCAACGAGAAAAGAACGGCTAGAAAAGAGTCACCCTAATTTTACTCCTTTGCGTAACACAGTTCTAGGAGCCTCTTTATTATGATTCCAAATGTCCTCAGCTCGAGAAAGGGAATTGAAATGATATTTAGTTTTGGATGATAGCCATCTTTTAGATATTTTGTTGCTTTTGGAAAACTTGGCTCCAGAAGAATCCATATACAGAATGCAACTGCAGCAAAAGCCCATAGAAATAAGGAGGAATGATGTAGCATTTCACTGGAAACCACAATGCAGAACTGACCTGCACAACAACAGTGCTGGTCAGGATTTGACATTCAGGCATTCTCATCTTCTTTCCAGGAAATGACCAATCTTAGTGTAAGACCATCCTGTTGAAAAGATGCAGCTATGATTTACACAATCTCAAAAGAGTGGCCTAGTGATCCCTAGCCCCTTTCAGTACTGTTTGCAGAACCTGAAATTGTTAAGAAGCTGGTGTAATAGCAAGGGACAACCCTAGTTTTATTTATAGTTCATAACATGCTGTTTAAACTGTGAATGGTACCCCGCCTGCATCCAGAATGAATGCATAACAAACCATGAGGTTCCAGCAATATTTTGACTTCCTCCAAATTTTTCTAATCTTTTAATTAATACATTGGTTATCCCCAGCAACGTGCTCTACGTCATTCCACATGTTTATCCAAGTTCTGCCTCTTTGTCCATCTTTTAACACAATAAGAGGGCAGGTGCTAGCACCAAAGGCCAGTTTTACAAACTGTTTGAAGTGGATTTCATCTGCCCAAGGTGTCTTAGTCAGCTGGCTCAGATACCAGAGCAAGTATTCATGCTGGTGGAATGCAAGTCAAAATCTTAACTGAACTTCAAACCTGTTGAAGCTTGGTGAATAACTAAGCCTATTGTTCCTGATCCAAGTAAACATAATCCTCTGTCTACCGAATATTTCTATTCAATGTGTTAGATTAAGTGATTTCAAGTACATTTTTTAAACTCTATAGGAACAAATGCTAAGCTAAACTCAAAGAGCATATATCAGGTAGGTGCATAAGACCTACTGTCATCATTCCTGACAAAAGTTTGTGTGCAATGGGTGCAAGGAAGCTTAGATAGGGCAAGACATAAATGCAATTATGAATTAAAAACTTCTGGTTTGGAAGAGTTTTGAGGAAGTCAGTGCAGATGCCATTGAATTAAACCTACCAATGGAATACTATATATCTCCTCAAAGCTTTTATAAAGTAAAGAAAAAGATTCTGTAGGACAAACAGTGTCTAAGTTAGTTCTTTGTCCCTCAAAGGATGATTATCCCAGCCCTTATCATTAAGATCATCTTTTAGAGCAGAAGGTGCATGTTAAATAGCATGGAAATCTCCTTGCAATACAGTAAAACAACGTCAATCGACCTCCACTTATGACTGAAAGGTAATGAACTCCTAAATAAAATATAACAATTGTTAAATGTAGAATGGTAACACATCTTTAAGAAACCACATTCTGTGTACATTCAGTATGATCTCTGCTTGAAACAATACCAGATGTTGGCATCTCTTCTATTTGTCTTATTATTCCCACCCTGCTAAGTATGTACAAACTAGATTTTATATCAATGGGTTGTTTTAATACAGTCTAGCTACATAACTGATCAGTTTCCTGATATCAACTTAAAGAAGTCATGTATTAGTGCATAGAATAAAAAAAAAAAAAAAAAGATTTTTTCATGACAATCAGAGCGCAGATTACACACGGCAGGAGTGGAAGGGGAAACACTACTTGTAAATCTAGCAGAAGTTATATGGAAAACACTGAATGTCAAAAACAAATGTGTTCTTTGGTTTGTTTGTTGGTTGGTTTGTTTTTAAATTATTCCCCATTTCAGAGTTCCCCAGGAAAGCTTACTGCTATAGCATGGACTTACCCAATTTTGGCACTGAAGAGGGTAGCTAGGGAGAGCTTTCCAGATGCAAAAACTTCCACCACTTATAAAGCCGTTGATTTATGGATCACTGACGAGAGGGCCCTTAATGTGCCTCCAGTTACTACTTCCTACAGCTAAAATCCCTCTGCCACCAAGATTCAAGTTTCAGGTTAAAGCAGACTGAAAGTTTGTCTCTGCTGTTATCTACTCTTGCTGGTTGGCAGTTGCTGTTGGTGACTGAAAGTGTTACTAGGAGTGGTTTTGGCTTGGAGTAGGATAGTTGTGAGTCAACATGTGGGAATAAATCCAGACATGCCCAGCTTTCCTCCTGCTCTGTAAACAAAGTGATCTGATACAGAGATCTGACTGCGATGATCTTTAGATGCAATAAATATATCTGCACTTCTGACACATGAAGACTATCTTCCTACTGAACGCAATAGGCATGTGACACAAGTTATTTTCTGAGGTACTCTAAATTGCAATAACTTCCTTGCCTGCAAGGTCACATATTAGTGATAAGTCTCAAGAATGAGATCCTTGCTGCACTAAAGCCAGGAGCAAAAATCCCATTGATCTCAACAGAATAATGGCATTGCGACAAGGCACTGCAGAGCGCTGCAGTGAGGGGAGGCTTCCCACAGAGCCTATTTTCTTCCTCTCCATCTTACTCTTCTGGCCCCTTCTTTGCATTCTTCACCCACCTTTGCTTCCAACCAGTTTCTTCTACCAGAAAATGTTTCCTGGCAAATTTCCCTGTCCTGTTTGCACTGTTTCCTCAAACAGTCTGCCTTTATGTTCTAGTCTGTTTTGGTCAAGATAAATTCCAGCTAATAGTGTAATCTGAAATCTTTACACACTAATTTTTTTTTCCAGTTGAATAGCTGCATTGAAGCAACAGCCATTCAACTGAGTTCTTTAGAGCATGTCTCCATGTTACATACTGTGGGAATAAAAATTTGCTCTCCCAGGTTAATATTGCAGTTACAAAAGTCTTGGCGCTGTAGAGTGTCTTCTGCAGACAGACAGGATATTAAGCAGGTGACCAGCAGGATTCTGTATTCATTCACTGAAGCTACTAACTGCCATTTTAAAACAGGAACTGTGTATAACAATGTTAAAGGAATATATTCAACAAACTAGAGCTGTGCTTTTGCAACAGAGGACATCAGAAACCTGTGTTTCAAAGCCATAGAAATAAGCTGGGAATAGACAGAAAAAGACATAACCATGTTTTCTGCAGATTCCTGCTATCTTCAATAAACTAAAATAAATAAATTAATAAATACAGTCTGCAAAATATTTGTTAAGATAATGCAAGGATAAATGAAGATATGAAATTAGAGAAATAAGAAGAATGACTTCAATGAAGTCAGGATTTACCCATGAGTGTTTACTTATATCACCTACTCATCCACTAATGAATCTGCTTTTTTGCCTCTATAATATTGTACAATCATAAATTATAATCATGAAGGAGAACACTTTGATCTTTACCTTGACATCCTGCAGAGTAAAGGCCATTGAACTGCCTTGAATTTTTGTTTATAGATCATGTTGTTTCACAGAAAGTGATATTATACTTTATCACACTGCAGTAGAGATTCTGCTTTATCAGAGATAATAGAAAACTGGATCTTTGCAGCAATGCTACATATGTAACACAGTTATTTGCAGAATTTGTATGCAGGGCATAGTAAAATCTGCTGATTACTCAAATTAGGCCATCAAACTGGCAGGCCATGGAGGAATTTTCACATGGTCCTCAGATCGTTTTCCATCATCCTTTAAAACTGTAAAATTTATTTGCCATCTGATCCTTGAGTAAACAGCTATAAAGTAGTATCTCTCTTAGCTGTCAAAAAGTTTGACAGCCCTTGATTAAAACATAAGCATCTTATATGCAGAACTGCTGCCTGTAGGATACTTTTAGAAGTAAAAGCCTTATCTAAAGCCCAAAATAGTTTATCTGTGTTGTTTACTGAGCTTTTGGATGCTGGTCTTCATCTTTGTAACTAAAAGGTACTGAAAGTAATTCATTATGAGCTCTGTCTATAGAGGTGCACTCATGCCTGAATATATTAAACATTTGTGTTTAATTCAGTCTCCACATCAAATCTCTTTTAAGTTATTTATTTAGACTGATGGACTGAATTATATTGTTATGTGTGTGTCTTGGATAGCATAAATTATAATGGTAGTACACAAACAAACTACCCAGTATCGGTGGAGTTCTTGGTGGAGAGCACTGAAAATACCACTTAACACATTGATATATTAAATTCATACAGTAATTTTCTATCAAAATAGTTCATAACTAACAATATGTTAGAATTTTAGCATAGCTGATCATAAAATCATGGTCAATGATTAAGCAGCAGTTTTAACAGTGTCATTTAATGTCAGTTAACCATGACTGTAATTCCACAAGACATGTTAATTTTATAATGTTAGTCCTCCACCACCCGAGCAAAACCTTCAGTTCAGTGCCCCTTGCAAAATGGCAGAAGTTCAAGAACATATCAAGGAGTAGAGAGCTTAAAGCAGACGCAGTCACTAACAAGTTTTATCATGCACTCAGAATAATTGCTCCTAAAAAAAGCCAGCAGCTATCAAGCAGCATTTTAATCTTAATTCAGAATAACTACAGTGTATTAAGCCCCTGCCTGCTGCAGTTTCTAACTGGAGACACTTAAAAATACTTTCCTTTCCAGTTGGAATGAAGGGAACTATTGAACAATCCTTGCCCACTGGTGTTTCCTCAAAATACTGAGGAAATTACAACAGACTTTCAGTTACAAGTAGACACAACTTCTCCTTCATTTTATAAAGCAACAATGTAAAAACAAGTTGGATTTTGACTGATAACATCCTCTTATATCTCTGTTTTAAGTATAAGTCTATTTGGCGTGTGAGAAATGAAATCTTGTCTTCCTATGAGCAATATACAGAAGCACATGAGCTGTATCGTAAGAATGAGTTCAGTTCACAGTGTTTCATGTTAACCTACAGTACCGTGTCTTCTACAAATTGCAAGAAGACTAAACACAAATCATAATCATGCATACTATATATAAATTGAAATAGACTGCTTTTGTTCTTGAATAAAGAGCTCACAAACTGAAGTAGCCCATTACAACGCAGTAAGTCCATGTCGTCTTTTAATACATTAAGCAAAAGGAAAATTTGACTTCAACAGCAGAGACTGTTTGTTCTATACAAGATAGTTCAGCCCTAAATGCCTGCATCCATTCTTCAGAATTGACATGACACACCATAAACCATTCCAAGCCAAAAAGGTCAAGTGCCAGTCTTAAAGATGGCAAGAAATTCTCATAACACTTGCTGTGAACAAAGCCAGCCCCAGTAGCTAAAACAGAAGGGAAGACAGCGTAATTACTTCCAGTGTTCTCAGATGCCTTGCTCAGATTCATAGCCATGAGAATTAAAGCTATGCATCACTCATTAACTAAGCTGTTTCTTTTCACAGGTGTGATGCAAGAAGAAATAAAATTTATGGAGGCATAAACTGTCTTCAGAAGGACTCTCACTGTGTCATGTAGGCTCATAGTGCAGATGGGGCTATATGTGAAAGCTGCTTATTCACAAAGTAGCAGGGAGAAATGTTTCCTAGCTTGCTTTGCTAGTAGAGAGCATGCAGGCTAGCAGACAAAGAAGTCAGCTGGTCACTTAAGCTTTGCAGAACTGGTGATCTCACCCTCTCCTCCCACTATTACAGAGGAAAGGACTGTTACAGTTTGACCGATTGGTTTTATTTTATTACCTATTCTCCTGACATATGAGAGAAGTTAACGCCCAGTTCTTGGCCATTTAAATTAATTTTAAATAGTGCTGCTTGGAATTACTGGACACAAGCCAGCTGATGATGACCCTGCTTGGGATTTTTTTCTCCCTATAGGAAAAAGAAAACGGTGCTGGACAGTTACATCAGAGCTCTTTAGCAAGGCATTAATAAATCATGTGAAGATTATTGATACTGATGATTATTCACAAGCAATACTTTAGACCTCATATTCCTGAAAAGAATCAGGTGCCTAAAACTATGTATTTTAATGATTTGTTCCAGATGGAGAATATTTGCCTTCTCTGTACTGTTTAATTGCATGGAATGAATCAATCATTCATAGAAATACTATGAAAAAGTTATTACTCAATTCAATGTTATTTTTGTATAAGAGTAATATTATTAGGGAAATATTACAAATAGAATCTGCTGTATTTTCAGAAATTGTTACTTATGAACAGAGTGCATAGGTTTATTCACTGCTCATTTAATAATGCAGTATAAATTTGCCTAGCAAGCAAAGAAAAAAAAACTGTTTCCCACTGTTGTGGAAGACAACATTATTTTGATGGTTGAACTGATTATCTGTGGAACTGAGAAACAGATACTGAAAAAGATCTACATGCACAAAATCTATATAAGTAATTTGTGGGAGAATGACAATGGGGAGAATATCTGTTGAATAAACTATTTCAGAACTATGTCACCTGATCTACCTGACACTGTTATTTTGTGCACTGGTGAACTGATGAAAAAGCATTTTATAAAGTTTGAATCCCCTGTTTCATCGTTGTTTTGTGGTGCTATATCCAACCCTAGATGTTCTGCCACCCTGTTTTTTTACTGTTTTAAACTAACAAAAGCTGCTGCTTTGATCATCTGTAGCATGTGCCAAGGCACAAGACAGATGCTCCAATGGTGCAGTTCTGCACCCTCAGAAGACATCTTATTACTGGAGAAAAATTGATTTTTGAACTTGAGATTAAAACAGGGATTTACTTTTCCTTTGTTTATTCTCCTGCTGATGGCAAAGTGCAGCTGCCTCTGAAAATGGCAATGTACTCACAATGAGGAGTGGAGATGTGTGATTAATGCAAAGGATTATGCAGGATTATACCCCAGAGGGCTGTGCTGCCATTCAGAGGGACCTGGACAGGCTGGAGCATTGGGCAGTGAGGAACCTCATGAAGTTCAACAAAGGCAAATGCAGGGTTCTGCACCTAGGGAGAAATAACCCCATGCACCGGTACAGGTCAGGAGCTGACCTGCTGGAAAGCAGCTCGGCGAAGGACCTGGAAGTCCTGGTGGACAGCAGGTTAACCATGAGCCAGCAATGTGCCCTTGTGGCCAAGAAGGCCAATGGTGTCCTGGGGTGCATTAGGAGGAGTGTTGCCAGCGGGTCGAGGGAGTTGATCCTCCCCCTCTACTCAGCCCTGGTGAGGCCACCCCTGGAGCATTGTGTCCAGTTCTGGGCTCCCCAGTACAAGGGGGACATGGAGCTCCTGGAGCGGGTCCAGTGGAGGGCTACGAAGATTATGAGGGGACTGGAGCATCTCTCATAGGAGGAGAGGCTGAGAGAGCTGGGCCTGTTTAGCTTGGAGAAGAGAAGGCTGAGAGGGGATCTTATCAATGTGTACAAATATCTGAAGGGAGGGTGTCAAGAGGATGGGGCTGGACTCTTTTCAGTGGTGCCCAGCGACAGGACAAGAGGCAACGGGCACAAACTGAAACACAGGAAGTTCCGGCTGAATATGAGAAAACACTTCTTTACTGTGAGGGTGACAGAGCACTGGCACATGTTGCCCAGAGAGGTTGTGGAGAAAGAAAGAAAGAAAAAGAAAGCAAGAAAGCAAGCAAGCAAGCAAGCAAGCAAGAAAGAAAGAAAGAAAGAAAGAAAAAGAAAAGATACAAAGACAAGGTATAAAGAAATGGAAAAGAGAATGAGAAAGGGAAAATAATGGTGGGAAGGCTTTTTTTAAAAATTTCCTGTCAAACGGGCTAAGAAAAAAAAAGGTTTTTATCAGAGCTACAAGAAATTCTACAAAACAGCCTTCATGATTGGCATACTCCTTGCTTCTTTTTGTTTTACCATTTTTTGCTGTAGTAGAAATCTGTGCTACATCTCCTTCACATCCCCTAAAGAGTTTCTCACATAACCATTGAGGCTGTATTAATTCAGAATGACTCAGTCATGCTGTTCTGCCAGATCAAACCCAACTGTCCCAAACCAAGCACAAACTCTGTGGATTCAGTTAGATGCTTAAAATATGTGCTTTGGAAAATAAACAATATCTTTTATTTCCTGTGGCAAGACAAGAAGTGTCACATCTTAAAGACAGTCCTGAAATATTTCTAGGAAAACAAAAATAAAGATGGCTATTGGTCAAAGTCTTTCCCCTGTAAAGCATTGTTTAAGGATGACAGTTTAAATATCATCATAAATTTATATGAGAAATAACATCTACTGATACACCCACTTTGTTAAGTCATACTTTTGTATAAGTGAAATGACCTCATCCAATGGCCACACAACCTCACTCAAAAAAGAGCAAAATGAAAAATAAACCCAATTTAAAAAAAAAAAAATAAAAGAACAAATGAAAAATAAACCTTTTAAATATAGTTCCATCATCCTTTCTTTTAAATCTCAGAGATATTTATGCTTAAACACGAGTCAGTCACAGTTCATCATGTTGTTCCTGCACTACAATGCCATTAGTCATTCCCAGAACCATAGCCATCACAGATCAAAGTGACCTTTCAGTGTCATCACCATGATTCCTGCAATCCATGGCAACAGACTAACGCCAAACAGATAATTATGACTTCACTGCAAAATGTAGGAAAGGAGAAGTTGATTTCCAGTTTTAAGCTAAATTTCAGAAGGCAGAGGCCTACCCTTTTGCCATCCAAATGAAAGTTATTCGCATTTCATTTGCAAGTTTCTTGGCAGTCGTGTTTCTAACCACCCGCCTTGATATGGTACCTACATTGATTGTTAAGCTGAGGAAAGAAAACAAAAATGGCCAAGTCATGGAGAAACCAGCACCTGGTCCAGGAACCTTGCAAACCAAGGACAACTGTTTGGTAAAGCTGTGTGGACATGGTTTATCTGCTTTTCTCACCCCCACCAAAGACTGAGGGCCCCTGGCTTCCATGGCAGGAGGTATAGATGGCCCTGCACTCATTTGATATAGCATGGACTCCAGCATAAACTAGTTCTCAGCTGTATCCCTCTCACCCTCCAAAGGATCTGCTCTGCTCCAGATCAGACTGAGCTAGCCTGTCTGCAACACTGGGAGCTGGAACGTGGGATAAACACAGAGAATAACCAACATCATGATGTAAATGCCCTTTTGGAGATGAACAGTTAGTTTCTATCTGGCTGGGTGTACCTAGGTATGTGTATATCTGAAATACATTACTGTGTAAAGATATTTCAGCTCAATTTAGACTAAAAGCTATGTAACATTGTCAATGTAAAACTACACCTTTCCTCAGAGGTAGGAATAGTTTGGGCCAATGGCACGCTATTACAGATATACTGCTTCTAGGACCTGAAATAATATGTATACAGAGCTATTTACTGAACTATACCTGCCTAGTTTTTAATTTGCCTTTATTCAAAACAATTCCTATTGAAATAAAGGAGGTAAACTGAATTAGATAATTTCTCTTCAAAAGGACTGAACGGAACTGTGTAAGGATTTACTTAAGAAGTTGGCCCAGAGCTTTTTAAAATGCGGCATTGGAAAACTAAGCATCTGTGGTTTTATGTTTCAGGGATGATGCAAGATTTTTCGACCTTTAAATTACAGCTTGTGCAAGCAGTATTCTGTTACTTAACTCCAACAGATTTGCAGATGTGTCCATCTCCAAGGTAATGGGCATCGCATTTCTGTCATTCAAAAGGCTGAGATTCAAAATAAATCAAATAATGAATTAATCCTCTCCTCTCATTCTCTAAGAGCCTCTAAATACTACTTGGAGGAATTCTAGCAGATATAATAATAGATTTTTATAAAGAGACTCTAAAGAGTTTAGAGAAAAAAAAAAAAGGTAAGCATTATTAATCTTTATTTTAGAAACAAAAGGTTAGAAAAGGTACTTTGTTTGGTCACGTTACACAGGCAATTACTGCCAAAGATTAGTATAAGCCTGGTCCAAGGTCTAGGCCTTACTAAGTATATTACACACCTCTCTCTCTGCCCACCTCCTGAAAAAATCCAATATGAGAGGACAGATGGACAGACAAAAGAAAGAAAAGAAATGAAGGAGGAAGGAAGGGAGGAAAAAAAAAGAAGAAGAAGATTGGTTCTGGAAAGTTAGAATTGATAATATTTCATGACAAGGTTAGTAGGCATTTTCCTTTGACTATTGAACATAAGGTTTAGAAAAAACTGCATATTTTTATAACTGATAATATCTGCAGTAATGCAAGCAAAAATAACAGTTCAGTCTCAGGAATAATGGCAGAGTTCATTGAAAGGACATGATGATGAAGTTACGTGTGTACAACCACAGGGAAACACTGACTGGCATTTTTCCTTTTGACCTGACACGTCGATGCTACATTCCAATGGAAAACATTGCCAAATCTCAATTCAGCCTAAAAACAACATTGAAGAAAATAATCTGTAGCAGATAAAACTAAAAATTGTTTCAATGAAAAAGGACCATGCCTGGAGCCAACAGCATCTCTGAAAGTCTGTTTATTCTGTTGCCTTAAGTCTAGCAGGCCCATAATGAATAAATGAGCTACAGTTAACAGAAGTGTTTGGAGTGAACTAGAAATGCTTTGTTTTCTTTTTTTCACACTAGGACTCAGCTGACATGTACCTAATCACAAGATGCAAGAATGTGACTCTGTCCTTCTTACTGTGTGACAAAAACTTAAAAATAAAGGCCATGATAAAAATAGAAAGAGAATTCTTGAGAGCTTGGTATTATGCAAGTTATTCCTTACTACAGTAAAGTGATATTTTTACACTTCAGCTTCATGATTTGGAGCTTGTGGCTGTAAGTTTACAAGAATAAATCACAAAGGAGTGTCAGGTTTGCATGGAGCTGAGAAACTGCTACCTCAGCTCTCCTAAGGACCTCTTTGTACTGGATCGGAAATATTGGACTGTTAACCTGTTCCTTCTGAAATTAGAGAAATAGTACCCATTTTCCCAGGTTCCAAAAGGTGTTAGATGGAACAAATCTTCTGAACATGAACCTATCTGAAATACAATTGTCCCCATTGAAAAAAAAAAAATTCAGACTCTCCTACTGTTCCTCCATAACATTCTGACCCTTGAGAAACTTCTGCTTTCCCAGAGAGGGCAGACAATGAAACTGATGCTTGTGAAAAAGAAGCACCAGTATCCCTCTACAGCAAAAACAAGAATTCTCTCTATTTTCCATGGATCCAGGAACATCCTTAAAAACAAATCCACCTGGTTATGCCTATATTGGTAAATTGGCACACAGCCTGTGACACTGCTATTTTGCTATCTCTACTGATAAACTGCTAAAAAAGGTTCTGGTATGGTTCTGGCCCTGACCAGCAAACAAATTCCCAAACAAACCCTCAGCAAAGATATAGAGTTGGGAAAGGCCAGGGACCATTTCCCAATAGGTAGCCTGAATGTAGCAAGCTTGTTTATGAGACTTCAGTAGTACAAACAAGATCGGTCCATGCCAGCTGGCCAGAAGATCCTGGGACTACAGAATTTATGAGTACAGGGGTAGCCCTTATGTTTCACATGTTCATGAGACAAAAGCTGTCACATTTACTGCTGAGAGTGGCATGAAATCAGTAAAATTCCTAACAATAACATTTGTGGAGGGACCAGGAGACTTGGAGAGGTGAAAAAACAGATTATATCCTGTGGGTCGATAAGGGTTGATGTTAATTTAAGTAGAGGTGAAAGCGGATGGAATGAATGGATGTGCTTTTCTGAGGAGATGGGAAATAGGGCTCCCAGAACATTTTGGGTATTTAAAGTCCACGGATTCTTTTGCCTCACAGTGTTTGCAGGTATGCTTAAGATTTTCACAATTCAAGATTTTTTTGTGGTACTTTGTATTTTGGTCATCTATCTTCCATAGGTTTGGGAGGTATTTATATTATAACAAGCCAAGATGGTCTTCCCAAGTCATGGACTTTTGTTAGAAATTCAAAATGCAGAGTAAATTCCCCCAGATTTGCCACATTTTTAGACAAACTATTGTGAGTTATCAAGGGCTATTCAAGCAGAACGGAAGGAGCAAACACTTATCTTCTATATCACTTAGATAAAAACAAGAAGGTAAACTGATTTAATTTTAAAAAGGTGCAAATTAGTGCTAAACATAAATCTATATCTATATCTATATCTATATCTATATAAATGTTATTACTACCTATTTTCTTTACTCAGAAGAGAATATTGAGACCATTTTTTGTAAAACTGAGGACCACTCTTTAAAGTCCTTTAAAATGGATTTACAGTCTATAGACAAAGTTAACCAGCAAATTCAGTAGCAAAAATACACTCTTTTTAATTATTCGAATTTGCTGGAAAGGTTCAGCACCTCTGAAGCTGCAGTAAGATGTCACATGAAATCCCAAATAGTCAAGCTGACAAATCTTAATAATTGCTTTTTCTCCAAGGAGGGAGTGGTAATTTTATATCATTACACCTTTTGAGATTATCCAGTTGGCCAGGTTAAAAACCTGCTTCCATTTCCTTCAAAATTATTTTGAAACAAATAAGGATTATTTCAATTGCACTTGTAAATTAAGAAAAACATATAGACTCATTAGTTATAAATTCCTGCCCTCTAGCATTCTTACCACAGCTAAGTCAAAAGAGGGTATTAGACTCAGACTCTTTATGAATTCATTAAAATAGATGAAATGTTATGTTTTGACTGTTTCTCTCATTCTATTAGAAGATAAATTTAGTTTTGGTACACGATGAATCACTAAAGCATATTAGCAACTATTTCAGCTAGGTGTTAATTCAAGCCCCAAAACAGAAAAAATTTGCATGTCCTTGAGCCAAAACTAGTGTGGATATTTTCCTTTTAAGGGGAGTGAACTAAAATGAATGTTGATTTCCTCCTAGATCTACTTTCACTGAAGTTTCTTCATTTCCTGTACCAACCTGTTCTGCAATGGCATTTGCACTAATAAATAACACACTAGATTCTAATGAAAGATAAAAGATCTTAAACCATTTCTTACTGCAACATGAAATTGCTTCAGCCATTACCTCCTTACCGCATGTTGATTAAAATGCCACACCCATGTAACAACTCATAACGACATTTTGGAATGCAGAGAACAGATATGTTTGCAGAATGTAAGTGCCCCTAAGCAATTTCTATTCCAACAGAAGTCTCAATAAACAGCCAGTATGATAGAGATATCTTCAAAGTGGGTATAATATGGTCAGAGGAGAGAAAAATCTATGTCCTGATTCACCGGTGCCACTTGACACAGCATCTGCTGCCTTTGTGGCAGTATTGCTTTTGAACTTGGCTCTGCAGGGATGCTTTCCCACTTCACCCCAGCACAGAGCTAATCCTGACAAGTCTGAATCAACTAATGATGTCATATCACAGGAAGCCAAGGTGTGGAATGGTAGCAGACTACAAAGTGCCAAGTACCACAGATACGCCGCAGACGTGTGTGAAGCGAAAGATGAACAGATAGGCAGCCTTTGCAACGGGTCAGTTTTCTCTCTTCATAAAAGGGGCTGAGGTGGAAGCAGTATTCTGACAGAGTGTGTCCCTCTGTATCCAAAATGCAACATCAGATCTTCTGCTTGACTGCCTTCTACCCACACTCGCCAGTCACTTTCTTAACATCCTTTATGAGTTGACCTTCCATCCACATCCTAAGTGTCACGCTGACTGTAACTTTAATACCTTTTATCTGCCTCACCTGCCCACAGATCCCAATCCAGTACTTGATCTGAGAATAAGACTAACTGCAATAAAATGAGATTCCATAAAAATAGCAACTGAACCCTGTAATTTTTCTCTAGGTACACTGTAAGGACAGACGTAAAGATAGCAGCATGAAGCTGGGACAGGGGAGGGTCAGGCTGGGTGTTAGGAAAAGGTTCTTCACCAAGAGGGTGGTCGGGCACTGGAACAGGCTCCCCAGGGAAGTGGTCACAGCACCAAGCCTGTCAGAGTTCAAGAAGCGGTTGGACAACGCTCTCAGACATGTGGTCTGATTTTTGGGTAGACCTGTGTGGAGCCAGGAGTTGGACTTGATGATCCTTGTGGGTCCCTTCCAACTCGTGATATTCTATGATTCTAGTGTTACCCACCCAGTGTCTAATTATCTAAAAATTACAGCATTCACCAGGAACTGGGACATGGCATAGTCCTACCACCTCCCAGAGCCTGATGGAGCTAGGAGCCTTAACTCCATCTTAACCCTCTGAGAACGTAACCTAACCATTGAGATATGAGTCATGCAGAGAAACAAAAGTCTGGCAGCGTTGCACAGTGGCACAGCTCTAAAAACAGGGGGAAGGAGCACCTGAACCCAGAGTAGCCTAGTAGTGAGAGAATTTATCTAGGAGGTGGAGAATGTGGATGTGATCTCTGACTCCCTCAGACCTAAAGTGTAGGAGGGATTTGACTCTCAGCTTCTTAGGGCTTGGGCATGTGCTGAAATGATAAAAAAGGAAGGGGAACACCTCCGTGTTTTGATTTCAGTTTTCAAAATGAAAGAGTGTGCCCACTATGAAGGAAGAACCTCTGCTTTAAGGAGGTGAATCTTAGTGGTGGGTCACAAGTGGGTAGAGGTACTCATCACCTGGTAGAGCGCATACCCCACCTGGGAGGACGTCAGGTATACTTCTATGCCAGTAGTGTCTCTGCTGCCTGCTCCCTGCTCAGACCACTGGCTGCTCTGGATCCCATAAGGAGGCATTTCACTGTTTAGAAAGACTATGCACATAATATTAAATCCAGCAATGTACCTGAAATTCAGGTATTTTGCTGTCCTCATGTCTGGGTTCCTAAGACCTGGATTCACCCTACCTCTCTAGCCATTTCACTAATGTGCCTAGAGGTTTTTTGTAGTCTATTAAAAGACTCAGCTGTAGGGAGTGTCTCAGAGCTGAATTACTTTCTGGAGATGCCCCTGGGAACCCATTAGAGTTCCCAGACTTAGGTGCATGCCTCACCACACACACACCCCAGCTCTAAGACAAGCAAGAAAACCAAGCGAGACACCACTGTCTGCCTTGATTTCCAGATGAATGAGATACAGGTGCAGAAGACAGAAGGGAACCACCATGTTCTCTAGCAGCTCTCCCCTATCTGGGCAATCAGGGAGGGATACAGGACTGCAGGGCATGCTAACCTATCTCCCACTACTGACTATGTAGGTTGCTGACAGCACTTAGTTCCTAATTTAGGCACTCTGAAGAGGCCAAGAGGAATTGGGATGAATAGGCACCTTAGCTTTTAACAGATCTAGTCCTCCACTGGATTGTATCACTCCGTTCTGTATCACTGCAGAATTTTCTCTTTTTCCCTGCCTTGGACATGAACAAACATTTCAAGGTATCTGAAGGATTGTATTTTCTTCTTTTGTGTATTTAAAATATAATAGTTGGCATGTATACATAAGTGTGAGTCAGGGAACCATTCTTCTGCATACAAGCTACACTGCAATTTTTTTTTAAATGTATTATTTTTTTAAATCATTATTATATAATCGAGCTTAGGCACAAAGGATGAATGAATAAAAAAATATTCACTGAGTTACATGTGACATTAAAATGTGAATGGCTGCAATTTACAAAAATACATTGCTACCTTACCTCATTTTCCATTGTTCTTTAAATTCTTGTGTGTGGGAAGAGGACTTTCTTTGAAAACAGTTTCTTCTTTTTTTTTTCTGTTGTATCAATTATCATGATATTCTTAATATATTACCAGTTTTGAACTGAAGATTCCAAAAGTTATTGCCTTATTAACAGAGAGCTATATTTTGAGCAAAGTTTTGGAAAAATTAAAGAGGTCATTTGCAAGGTTTCATCTTATAAAAATTAATTGTAATGAGTTGTTCAAAGATGTGAATTCAGACCATTCAGATGACCCAAGCCTGTAAATTAAATGCCATTCCAGAAGAGCAGTTCTCTTTTAAAGTTCAGAATGACAAAGAAGCCTAAATAAATTGTCAAATGTCCCGCAATGGAGCTACTGAGAATTTCAGAATTGTAATCAGAGGAATTAATGAGGCTGCTGAAATATATGGTAAAGTGGATGAGACCACAGTGACATGAAAGGCCTTATACTGACTTGTTTGTTTAAATTTCACAGCAGTATTGTTGAGACCTGTGATTCTGCTGAGAAAAAGAATAATAAAACAGACTTTGCAGAAAGAAGCAAGACACAAAAAGAGTCATAGACCACTTGCTGTGCCAAATCAGATAATGTATTTGGCCTGGTGGTGTCCAGCATCTATGCTACATTTCTTAATATACTAGTCAGTCTTTCTTTCAACACCTGCTCAATGCAGCACCATTAGGAAAGTAATATAAAACCTGTAACACTTCAGTTGCATAGGTAGAGACCATGCATGGTTGCAAAGGCATGAAAGAACTCTTGAACCATCTTGAGGGATGTTTTTGCTCCATCCTGTGCTGTCTGCTCCCTCCTAGCTTTCCTCCGGCCGAGGCACAGTGAAAGTGCAATGCCTTGACAAACCTTTTGGTAAGCACTTGGCAAACTTGTCCCAGCCACAATGCATGCTGACACTGCAAACTGTTCTCACCACTCAATTTTTTTTTTTTTCTTATCTATCTAATTTAATCCCATCCTGGAAATTCTGCCTTTTAGAGCAATAGACATAATGCCACTGGATAATAAGAGAAGGAATATTAATAGCTATTTATTTTTATACTGGTATTAAATAGACATTATGGGTCTGAATCTTATTAAATGACTTCTCTACAAGTTTGGTGTTTACATATTTATATTCCGTAGGCACGTGGAAAGACATTGTAAATATTTATGCTCCTTTGGACCAGGAGACTTGAAAATTAGCAGAAAGAAGGTTTCCAGTATTGCAATGAAGACTGTGACCTCTTGCTTTCCTAGAATAAATGTGCCCGTTTTCACTTTGAAGGCTTGCCAGTAGCTAGGGGTGAGTTAAAGCACCTGGCAAAGCACAAGTTCTGGGTGCATCTGAGCTGCCAGTTGGGGCTGCTTCCATTGCCCGTGTGCACAAGCTGGATTGTTCATCGGGTGGGACAACTTGGTTTCCACCCAGATAAAACATGGAACTGATTCCATGATAAAAGCATCTCAGGGCCTGCTCCAATCAAGCCAAGGTGGAATCAAGCCAACTCTCACTACCTCCAGCCAGCCCAACCTTTGAACACCGTCCTACCAGGGGGTGAGCAGTCATAATACACAACTCCTTATGCAAACGCACCCTTGGCATCATGCACAAATACACCAACATTAGAGATGCCTGTGAGTAAGTGGCTGCAAGGGATAGCTGCTGCACCAGCGATACCCAAATGCTACATGCTACAGATAGGGCTGGGCTGTTCAAGGGGCAGTGTGGCAAGTTGTAGGACACAATTCACTCGTTTGAGGATGGGAAATCCATCCCTGCAGCAGGTGGTGGTACCAGCACAGACATGGATGACACAGTTCCCCCTGGATCCATACAGAGAGGTTACACACAGGCCAGCCCCAGAGAACCTGCAACAGAGAGAAGTCTGGCAATGCTGAGAACTGAAGCTTGTTTCCTCCTGAGATTTAGCTTGAGAACTAGTATCAGCTGGTCATGTACTGAACTCTTTCTTTCTTTCTTTCTTGCTCTTTCTTTCTTTCTTTGTTTCTTTCTTTCTTTCTTTCTTGCTCTCTTTCTTTCTTGCTCTTTCTATCTTTCTTTCTCTCTTTCTCTCTTTCTTGCTCGTTCTTTCTTTCTCTCTTTCTTTCTTTCTTTCTTTCTTTCTTTTGTTTAATCACTGAGATGGCCTGTGCTGAATGCTGTAGATCAGGTTTGGTTAACCACCAGCATTGCTCCAGGGCTTCATGCTGTGTACAGATTCCTGCACCGCACAGCCTACGTCCTCATGTTTGGTGACTCCTCCCTAATTCATTGTCCACTTTCACCCCAATGCTTGTTTCCGTTTTTTGTGTTTTTTGTGGTTTTGTCCAAATGTCTTATTACCTGTATTTTCCAGGATCTGAAAACATTTTTGTTATTTTTGTCTGTTCTTCTAAATTTATCTTAGTCTTTTTCATGTCAGCTATGATGTTTGCAACACTGTATCTCATAAAAACACAAACAGATTTTTTAAAGTTTTTATTTTTTTTTAGATCATTAACATCTGTTATCAGATGATAACACTGAATTCCACAGAAAACTAGTAGACATCTCCTAAATTCAATATATGGTCTCAATCTGGTACTTTTTGTAGTTTTATGAGACATTTTCGACCAACGTGACAGAAGGTGTAGCCAAACCCATTTGGACTAAAAGAGCTGGCCAAGCTTTAAGCAGGAGATTGGACTAGAGACATCCTGAGGTCCTTCCCACCTGATTTATGCTGTAGTTCTATGGTTACAAAGATCACCTACAGAGTAGCATTAAATATCCCATGGTATCATTCTCATAGATTCTGTTATTAAAATTGTTCAGGTTTACCTTTTACCTGGTTAGCACAAAGACTAAATTTCATCACTTGTAGTAGTAATAGCTGACAGCGAGATCTGTAGGTCTGGCTTGTTTCATATACTCTTTGCTGTTGTACAGAGACACTAAAGCACATTCATACTCTTGTTCTTTGCCTTCTGTCTCCTAGCAACTCCATCTGCTGCCTTATTTTGTATGTTGGAAGTACAAGTCAGATTTTTTTTTTTTTTTTAGTTAGGAAAAAGCTGCTCCTTCCCTGCTTCCAGCCTAGCTTAATATACAGCTTTATATTTAAGATGCTGGAATCCCTTTTGCACAAGTGAAGTTCATTTCATCCTGCACTCTGTCACAACCAGACGCTCTTTTCCACAGATCTAAGCTAGTCCTTTATCCATGGGTTCTTGGCCAAATAGGAATTTTATTGACTATTAATATTGTCAGTTCTCTCCAAGACTTCCTAATCCATCTTCAGTTTGGGGGAATGTTTCTGTTGTCTTTAACCCCTATTGTTTGGTCTTTCATGAGCTATAATTAGACATTCTCTGGCATCCATAATTCACACAAATCTCTATTACTCATTCCCTGACACATGACATATTTCCTTGCCAATGTTTGTGGAGCATGCTGTGAACTGAGTGGCGCTGAGAAGTACGTAATAAAAAATGCTTATCCTGTATATGCTTGTCAGTTACACACCCATTAAATTTAACTCATCCAGCTCCGCTGTGATATTTGTAGCCTTGACTACAATTGATTAGCCATCACAGTAACATAATCGCTTATCCATCCAACAGATAAAATGTCATAGTATTGGGTGATGAGTAGAAAAAAGGAGGGAAAATTCAGTCTGTGCTTAGAGGATGTGAGAGTATCCTAAGAGAGCACCAAAATATTATGAAACAGTTTGCCTTGCTTAAAACATTTAGCTATTTATACGTGGAAGGGTGACTTTTATCTGCAAAGTAACAGAGTAAAACCTAAGACTTCTTTGTAGCCTACAGAAAATCATGACAACTTTCAAGTATTTTCAATAGAATTGGAGCAGAACCTTTTGTTTTAGAGGTCACTGTCTCCTTAGTCTGAGTATTCAATATCTTCTGTCATTGATATCTTCAATATCTTCTGTCCTTTCATAGTGTGTAATTTTTAAGTAATTTGGTCATCTCTCCCAAAGGTACCTCACTGATCTCTGTAACCACTTCAGGCTGTGTCTTTTCTGATGTCAGCAAAAAAAATATGGTGATACTGCTCATTTCTGGAGTGGAATTTGTGCCTAAATTTTGAAAAGACAGGTTGAGAGGGAAAAGTAAGCTGCCCTTATTGCATCCAGGTTTTAGATTGTACCCTAAAACAGAATATAAAACAGAAAATCTACAAGTGAAATAGCTGGGAAGATTGTGTGTGTGTGTGTGAATATTCATAAATTTTCAGCTTATAAATTGTTATTCCTAGGAACCTCTCTTTGGAGCTGTAGGACTGAATTGTGACACTGAAGCTAAATCAATGTATGAATCATAACATTTTTAGGAGAAGAGATTAAAAGAAAATGCAAACATCAAATTGCAAAATGATGTAGGGAGCTTCCCTTATACCATGTTCACAGATTAGCTGTAGTCTAGCCAAAATATTTATTTTTACTACTTATATATTACTCCTTGAAAGAAAGGGCAACTTTCAAGAAAACCCATGTATTAATGGTGTCCCTAAGGTGAGATAAGTGTCATAGACTGCTACTGTAGGTAGCAGGTAACTGCCACCTGAAGGCAGTTCATGTGGCACATATATTGGCAGGCACAGCACAAAATCATCTCCAGTCGCCCTCTTCCCAGAAGGTTTCACAGTTCTGGGCAGACCAAGGGGTCCCTGTCCTGCACCTTTCCTTGCCCTGCCTCTGCCAGTGTCACTCTTGGCAAATTGATTCATAACATGTTTTTAATGTCTTCTCTCTCTGCCATTAGAAAGTTTCTCCCAATATCTAACCAAGCTCTTCTTATTTAAATCTAGTATTCCTTTCTTAAGCACATGGGACAGAGAATAGTTAGATTTTCACCACTTTAGAAGTTGCTTTTTACTACCTGAACATGTTTTCTTTATGATCTGCTCTCTCTTGACACAGTTCAATCAATCCTTCCTTACAGGCCATGTTTCCTAACCCTCTGAGTGCTCTTGGTCAGGAATTAGTTAGGAATTAGTTTTGAATTATAAGAGATCTGAAGAAAAGGGGAAAAAAAAAAGAAGAGAGAGGGAGTTTTCCAGGGTTTTGAATTTTTGAAACTTTCCTAAGCAATAGCTAATGGCCAATGCCTAATAGTACATGTGATCCTTGTGTTGGTAAAGGGGTGATGTAGTCAACTACAAAACCCCACCTCATTCCAAAATTCCCATGTGGAGACAAGCTAGAATATAGCCCATCTGCCATAATGCCTTCTTGGGGTCTACTAAGGCTGTAATGAGCAGGGACAATAATCCCCTAATTTAGCAGTGCAAAGTGATGACAATGAGTTAATCCTCTAACTGCTTCACCCATGTCAGTGTAACAGCCAGCAAACAAGCATGGAACACACTAGCTGTTTGTATTTACTCCTTGTGTAGTTGCCACTGGCAACAGGAAAATTACCATGTAAAAATTGTAATAAAATATATATTGATTTTAATCAGCAAAGAATATATTGTTTTGAAAGTAAACAACCCCGGCAGTAGAAAGATGTAATGAAAAATATGAGCTTTTTAAAATTTCTTTTCTAATTTGCACAGCTGCAGTCTTCTATCATAGTGAACTAAAAGAACAGTAAATAATAGGCAGCTGACACTTAAATCATTATATATCTTCTACTTTTCAGCTCAGCATCTGCTGCAACATTTCTCAGACTTCAAAGTATCTGGGAAGAAAGACCAAGGAAAAGAAAAAATGCATCTTTTCAACTGAAAGCATGTATTTTTGAATGAGAAAGAACTACAGGTCATATTCCATTGCTATTGCACAATAGAAGGGCACTATGAAACTGCCTTTTTAATTAAAAGAAAAAGCTATTTCTACAATAGCAATTTGGAGGTGGGGGAGATTAACAGTTACAGGAAAAAAAAGAAGCTTGACTAAAACCCCAGTGAAAATGAAAGTATCCATTTTTCCAGAAGAAATAACTCTCTGGTGCAGACAAGCCATTTCAGAGTGCAATAACACCCTCAGGTACCAGTCCAGGGAAGCAGTTGTCTTTCCTGTGCTACACTGATTTTTGGTGCCAGAGGAGAGTTCTGATTTCAAGAATTTCCTTAAAATGAAAGGGCCTCATCCTTTCTTTAGCACAAATTAGGGGAAAAAGACCATGGAGTGATACCAGCATTAAAGCAAAGAAAAGGTGAGACACAACAGCCTAAATATTTCTTTATTTACCATCCCTTTCATTAAAAGGAATTAGCCCAGCTTGTAGAGAAATCAAGACATTCCATGCATATCTGAATAAACCTTTCTATCATATTTTTCCTCTATATTTGTCAGAACTTCTATAAAAGACAATACAAGATGACTTTGTCCCATACCATTAGAAAAATCAATAAGTTTTAGTTTAGAATCAGATCAAAACACTGTAGTTCAAAACAATCAGAATTATAAAACCTTATTTAAAGCCTTCCCTTTGTTAGGGAAAGTTACACACTTTCTGAAGGACTTTCAAAGCCTCAGTGCCATATTTCAAAAAGACTGAAAAACTAAAATCCTATTAAAGCTGCACTGCTAACCACTAAACCCTGGCTGTCCTTGCTGCCTAAGTGTTAGCTACTCCCTGCTTCTGTTTTGGACATCTTTAGCCATGACCATTTTGCCATTGAGAGAGCTAACCCTAAGCAGTGTGGATTTCAGCCAGCCAGTGCCATTTGACTGCAAGGCCAGCGATAAATCCCAAAATCCAGTATCAGTACTTCACAAAACAGATGTATTCAGGGAGACTAGAACTAGGAACATAGAGACCGTGACTCAGCCCCAAAATGGTATGAAATATGAAGGTGTGTGATATATCCCCTTCCTCCACAAGTGCCCATGGGCTAACCATGGACGTGCTGTCAAGCCCTAACAGGCCCAATGTGTCCAGAGTGCGTTTTCACTGAGTTTTAGGGAAAACTGATGAAGTTACCACGGCAAAGGAGTAGGGATGCTTTTGCGTCCTCCAAACTGCCCTTTGACAAAGGAGAATGGTATCTTTGTTTGGCAGTTCTTCCAGCCAGACACAGAGAGGTTAGGTCACAGATGGAGCAAGTGCCTCTCTCCAGTCAAAACTGATCACAGGGAGGCATTCACTGATTCCTACAAATTAAAAGCATGTCTCAAAAGTCAGTCTTGTTTCTTAAAATATAGCTGGAGGGTAATTCAGCTGTGTTAGGTGATTTCGGCTGCACTCTCCATGTCCCTCAAAACCACTTCCATTCTTTACACGGTAAGAAGGCTATCCTGGAAAGAGGGAATACATTCAAACCTCCCTGTTGAATCTTTTCTGCTTTGAATAAAACAACTGAAATGTGACAGGGACAGGCAGACAACACAAGAATGAAGCCTGGTCTCCAATTTTGTTCATTACTCTGGATCCTAGTTTAGTGGAAGCACATCTTGTAACCCAGGGATAAATTACTGTTTTTTTCAAAAATGCCTTTCCCCCCCTATTTCTTACTGACTAGCACTTTACTTGTCTTGCTGGGTTTTCATGTTGCCCATTCGTAAGCCCCGATTCTGCACACACATACACACACACACAGACACACACACATAAATACCTCTGCAGGTGTGCCCGGTACTCTCATCCCATGGTGCCATGGAGGGATTTCACTATGTAGCAGTATCTTTGCAAGGCACATATTGTAACAGCACATTTTTCTGTGAATCTAGCCCTGGTCTAGGAAGCTAGTTAGATGCTTTGCAAAATATTAGTTGTGTTGCTTGGTTACAACACACAATATTTAAGAGCTTGGATAAATAGACCTAAGCAACCTTTTGCAAGATATCATCTAAAAAAAGAAAATCCAGTTCAACCTACCACAGAACCACAGTTCTGCACTGATACACCCTAAATTCTACAGAAGATAGTATTTTTGCCATTAATTTCAATAAAGCAAGGTTTTCATGTTACATGTCATGTTGACAATTCACCCAGTTTGAATGAAAACTCATTTCTGAAAAAGGTTAATTTGCACATTGACTTGAAAACTGTGAAGCACAAAGTCCTTTCCAAAAACATTTGAGAATTTTCTTCTCCGGCTGTGACAGGACTTACCATTCCTTTTCTTGTGATCTGTCTTCTGCAGTTAAAAAAGATGCTTGGAAATCAGAATTTACTCTTGCAGTGCTAAATAAATACCATCAATAAGGAATGCAAAATCCTCAGTTTTGACAGCTTAATTTTATAGTGTTAATTTACTAGATTTTCTTTATGAAATATCAATATACTACACAAATAATAGAGATGTTCAAAACCATTCAAATATTGATACAAACCTCTATCTGTTGCTATGATACTGTACTCACTTTATATTTCCATTTAGGTTAAAATAACTTTTGCTCTGTTGTTTACTACAAAAAAAAAAATGAAAGAAAAAATGGCTGGTTTTATTTTCTCTCCTGCTTAAGGAGAACTTAAACAGATTCATTACACTCCTCAACCTGTCTTTTGTTAGAATTACAGGGCTAGGATATCACCTTTGAAATGAGCATTGGGTGTGTTGGATTGCTGTTTTTAACCTAGTTATGAAAACACTGAAAAAGAATGAAAACATTTACATACAGGCTCATAAAATGAGATATACATGTCCTGTAGGGAAACAGCACAAAAATGGTTAATGATGGTCCTGATTTCCTTTTCCACCTGTGCCCAAGCTGACAATTAAAAGCAGCTGGTAGGGGAGGCAGGTGGGAGACTTCGAGATATTTTGGTCTTGCAGATTAAGAGGAAAAAATAAAATAAAATAAAATAAAATAAAATAAAATAAAATAAAATAAAATAAAATAAAATAAAATAAAATAAAATAAAATGGGGAGAACTACTTTGTAGGGAAGATAAATAAGTGGCAGATAAGTTTTGTTTTGTTTTGTTTTAATCTGTTCTTTGTGTATTTGTTTCTAGACAATTCATTTGGAGCTCTTGCTCCATGGTTTGAAGTAGATTCTGGGGCTGGCTCTCCTATATATTATCCTGCAGCTATTTTAAGGCAAGGTGGATAGATTCACTTGCTTCTGGGGAAACTGGTGGTGGTAGAGCTGCTTTAGCTTGAGAAGTGGTGTCTTGGACTACACAATCGTCATTCCCTCCTGAGAAGCGAATGTGTAGGGGACCATCTACAGATATATGGTGTAGTTCTGGCTTTTGTGTGTTTCACCCCTTTTGTCTCCTGCAATGGGCCAGCCTTGCCTTTGTTGTCCTCTTCAATGACTTGAGGAAACTCTAGAGGGTGAAAAGCAATAAGCAAAAGGTATGTGCAGATCACCACAGGAACAAGAAAGAAGGAAGTCTGAGAGGGTGTGGTGGTCTTGCAGAGGAATGAAGGAGTCCTCATTCCTTTTCACAGCATCTCAAAACCCTTTTTTCTCAGAACATATTGGTCCTATCTGTAGTTTCCCTGGAGCCCTACAGACCTTCCCCCACCCTCTCTTACCCACGTGGGATCCCACTAGCTTCTTAGAAACCTGCTTGTCCACAAAACTTATCTGCACTGCCAAACAGCTTTGAGTTACTTCTGGTCCCTAGCCAGAAGGGAAACAGTGGCTTTGGAGATAAGGGAGCAATGGCCTAACAAGCATCACAGCGGAGAGGTCAAGGCTGACCATATAATTTCCAAAATTACATGATGGGGATATGCAACTCCAAATTCCCTGTTGGATGGGGATTAGTCCTCCTGAATTACCTTGACAGGAGGCATTATTGGTGTCCATAATAAGCCCATCTAGAGGTGACCTTGTGGATGTTGGTGCTCTTCATGTAAATATAAAATTGAGTATTTTTTACAATGGGAGCACCAGGCAGTATGCAGGAGGACACTTAAACTACATAGGAAATAATCCTAGGCAGTGAGGACTTCTGTAGTTGTAGCAGTGTGTTCACCTGTTATATGATCATACTTTCAGAACAAAGCTACTGTCAAAAATGGAGAAATTTATGGTGTAACTGTTCTGGCATAACAGTATTAGCAATGGTTTGTTAACACTGGTCTGATTATACGCTACTATAAATGCACTAGTGAGTTTTCCTGCACAGACAAGCCTTACAGAGGAAAGTGCAATATCTTTTATTGTTCCTTGATGAAAGACTGAAATGTAAAAAGAACAGCATGTACAATCTGTCTTTTGAAAGGAAAACTGCAGTTCTGAGTGTCCCTTTTCCTCCCGACAGATACAAAAGACTTGAAGACAAGCCTGTTGTATGACTGATCTAGTGCTCTCTGCCCCTCGTTTTAATTAATGCATAGTACTGAGGAGGAACTAAATCCTGCTTGTTTTACTCAAGCAAGTGATCCCATTGACCTGAATTAAGCTACCTGCAGGATTAGAAGTAGAAGGATTAAGACCTCAGTGTAGCAAATTCATTTCATTCTTTTTTTCAAATGCAAATAGTTGTCTCCTGATTGCCAGTGTGATTTGTCTGTTGGTTGTTTAGCACAATGAGGCCCTGATTCTGCTCCCTGATTGTGTTTCCTAGGCTCCACTATACCATAAACATACTCAGCTTTGACAGAATAATTGGGATGGAAATGGAACGATAGATGCTCTAACAATTATATTTGTATATATACCAAAGAAGACAGAAAAACTTTCTTGTAGGGAATTTGTTACATTACTTAGTTGAATCCCTGAACTTTCAGTTTCCAGTGTGGTATTATAGCTATTTTTCCTTTTATGTAGACAAGCTTTTGCTCCCCCCTCTATGATGCCAAGGGAGAGATACTGATACTTGATATGGAGCATAGGAAGTCTCACATTATTTTACAACTGATGTGACTATCTTGTGAAACCACTTTATAGCTGCTCTCATTAAAATGTCTCCACTGAGTTCAATAAATTACTCAACGTTAACTCAGCTGTAACTGAGAACATATTTTGATCTGAAATGTCATTTTAATCTGTAACCTGTTATTTTAACATACATAGTAGTTATTTCAGGTGGGGACAGTATTCACATTTTATTATTGTTTTTATCTAAATAATTTGAAAAATTCAGTACAATAGATGGTTATTATGTTTATCAGAAGCCTCGTAGTGTCTTGAAGCTCTCCAAAACTATTCCTAATTGTATGACCTATATCTTTCTTTCTTTTACAGCAAGGCTGAATCTTTCCAGAGTTTCTCTTTGATCATTTGATCTGCTACCAAAGATAGGTTTTACCTTTTTAGTCAAAAAGTACACTTTAAGAATTCTCACTAGGCCCATGTTATAATGTCTATAATTTTGTCAAGAAATGGTTTTAAATTGATGTTACGTATTACTGAAAATTACTGAGAAAGGGAAGCAGTGATGTTATGAGGTTATATATCATACCACAGGGTTGAGTTCCAAACAGAAGCTTAAAAATAAAAGGAAAACAAAGAGAAAATGCAATTTAGCAGAGCACAAAAAATTGTTGAAACGTTTTTTTAAAATATATAATCTGGTCTTTGTCATTTAGAGTGTCTCAAAATCATATTTTTAAATGACATGCTCTATTTTATGTATTTATTGGTTTATAGATAGAATAACTGTATGAGTGTCTTCTGTCTATATTAAAATGTTCAGCCTTCTGAACCTAGAGATGATTTGAAAAATGGAGCTCGTTAGAAGCAGCATATTTTGTGTAACCTTCAGAAACTCCGGGTACTTTACCGAGTGTTTAGATGTCAGGCTTACAGCTGTGTTTGCCTATGCTGATCCTCCAAAAGTCAATATGGTCCCTGGGGATGTGCCATCTCTACCTACATGATTGTGACTGAAGAGTAAGAACTCAAAAGTTGGCACGCTTGTCTGAATCAATACTTCAGGTCTTCTTTCTTGAAGCTTTCATGTTGGGTTTATTTGTTTGTTTGTTTGTTTTGTTACACCTTGCCTGTACAACCCTCTTGGCTTTGGGATTATTGTTGTGTTGTCCTGATTTGGCAGTAAGACTCCTTTGATGGAGATGAGCCAGTGCTCCCCTTAGAAGATAGGAATCTAGGATGCCAAATCCTCATCAAGTTTAAAAAATTGGAAAGAATCAAGAAATTAGCTGGCAGTTCTGTCTTAGTTGCAAGGAACATCCTGGAAATATTATGGGTCAATTACAAAGTCAAAAATCTGATCCGGCTTAAAAACATCAGAAGCTTCTGAAAGGAGACATAACAAATACGATGAAATCTGGAGTCAAGTGGTATATTTAACATGTCAACTTTTAGATACATTTGACATAGTAATACAATAGACTAATAAATAGTAAAGTAGAGATTAAACTCTCACTTTTACTCTTCAAAGAACTGCTTGGACTGAGGACAGACAGCAGTTAACCATGGTTGTTACAGGGTCACGGTGCAGACAGAGGCTTGCAAATGGGTTAATGCTGTTAAGCAGAAAATATAATATTGTCCTGTTGATAGTTCACCAGGAATACCACAATGTCACAAGTTATTTGCTAAAACGATTGCATAATTCCCAATAACTTTGTAAGATACACAAGCAAACCTTTACTGCATTGCAATAGACGTTTTACAAGTAAAATGCTCTGTAAATTAAATATTAATTAAATGTACTTGTTCTTTAGTCATAGGATTGTTAGAGATCTGGCATGGCTCAGAGGATTAAAAAGGGTTCTGGACTTAAACGATACTCAACATAAGCTCAGGCAGTTGTCCTTACAAATCTCGCCAACCTGCACAGCATATGATAGTAACAGAAATTCTGTCCATTGGTTGTTGAGCGATCAACATAAAGTGCATCTAACAGAGTTGTGGAGGACCATGTTCTCAAACACTTATGAGTATCCTAAGCTGAGTACCACATATCTGAGAAAAATGGGGCCAAGCTTCCTCTACTCACAAGTACCCTTTCAGTAGAGAATAGCGCAGGAATAGGATTCATTACTGGTGTCCTTCACTGATGCTTCATTTAGCTCACAGCTCACCACCTCGGACAGCAGTGTGATTGCACCTGTGTTTAACACAGGCTGTGTTGCCTTATAATACAACATATGTGTGTGTTTTTAGAAAAAGCTAGCATTTCATTGCTTTAACTGCTGTCAAAACAGGAGGAAACTTAAAATATAAATGCAAATGACAATATCATTCCTTCAGAATGCTGCTTAACTTTCATTTTGTATAAAATCAATTATACAAAAAAATATATATAATCAGAGAAGATCAGTTTAGGACTAATCCAGAGAAAGAAGTTAGATGTCTAAAAGTTATGTGAACAAAATGTCTCCTGAGAATGACCTGCATTGTCACAGTTAAAGGAGATGTCTCAGGATGGAATTCAAAACAGATGGCATGCTAAGCAGGAAAATGTCTAGAGTTAACCAAAAGACATCTGAAATCCCATCACTCTCTAGCGCTCAGGGCCTTTTGGTGTGCATAATGTTCTCTTCAAAATACAGGTTCACATCCTTTCTTTTGAAGAATTCTGTAGGATTGCAAAAGACATTTTAAAAGCTAGTAGATGAAGTCACTACCCAAGAAGATTCTGTTCCATACTTATCTGACTCTTAAAAGTAAAATCATTTCAGTCTTAGAGCACAGGAATCAGATTTTGCATCTCCAGTGATTCTTCTGATCATTATACGTAAAAAAAAATTCTTTTTTCTGCTATTTGCTGGCTCCCCAGTGCTTTGAACTGCTTTCAGTTTTTGTTTGACCTGAACAGCCTCCAGTTCAGACACTGCCTTTAAATCCAAGATATAAACTCTCAGATATCACATTGAATCAAGACCACCTGGGTTGGGTATCCCTTCGGAGTTATTGCAGAAAGAATCCCACCTTCTTCTAAGTGTGTTCTAGAGGAAGAGATGTTTTCAACTATGTTTTCCGAGGATCCCAATTCATTACATGCTTTGGGACTGCTCTAAAAGCTCCTTTGGGATGTGCATTCCTTGAAGGACTCAGCAGCTGAGAGGAATGCCTGGTGTCTGACTCCCAGTCAGTCTTCAGTGGAGGGAAGAGTCTGAGCTGCTCAGAAAGGGCACTTCTCAGCACTCAATGAAATCGCGGGCTTTGAGCTTAAATTACACCAGTACACACAGTACATTGCAACAAGCTACCACAGATCATGCACACGGAAATTTCAATTGCAGTGAGTTGTATTCTTTCAGGCTGGTGTAAAAAGCTTTCTCAACATTCAAAGAGAGAAAAGTTTTGCTTGGAAACTTTTGAACATTACAAGTGACAAAGAAAGCAAGCAAATTTTTGGAGAGGCAGAGAGAGGGACAACAGAAGTATAGAGTCTTGTTTTAGTGGATACTCAACGGACAAGAGGCACCTCGTTTTTAGGCCCACTAAGGTAACAAATTCTGCTTCATGTAATGCATGCTAAAGCTAAATGAAAACATTTCTAGTCATCTGATTTGAGGAAAGTCTGAGGAATAAGGAAAAATGTGTGGCCATTTATATACATGTGGTGGTAGACTTGCATTTCTAAATAATGTTGGAAGATTTTCCTTGAAATTGATTTATGGTGAAGATGTGTGGTACATATCTATCACCAAAACAACTAAAAAAGTTTCAACTGTAACCATTTCAAAACAGATCATCATAAACATGAGTAGATACAGTAAAATTTGTTACAAATGAAAGGAAGGTAAACACAAATATGATCATAATGTAAGATTTATTCTGTGTAGAGCTACCTTATAATTTTGCTTCACTGGTAGTTGTCTAAATTCCTTTCAGTAATAAGATATGCACATCACATTCTTGTACTACTGTATACTTGTCCAGTTCATACTAAGACAAATATTCAGTACTCATTTAATTCATTCTGCATTCAATTCATTTATGTTTTCTCGTATCAGAATACAAATACAAAGGCAGAGGAAATTAGAGTTTGAGCTAAGACTGTCAGTATCAGATGTGTTAAAGAGCTTGTGTTTAAAATGTTTTCTTGCTTTGAAATACTCCATTACAACTTTTAACATATGACAAGATGGAGTTTTGGTCTCAAAACAGACTGCAGAGGTAGTTAGAATTTGAAAATGGGTTAGTAATCAGCATGATTTTTTAAAAGTAAAATCCATGTTGTATCTATCAGTTCCCTCTTTTCTATACCTCAAAGGTAATTAGACAAGTGACAGTATGTATTTTAGCTTATTGATATTTTAAAAGATGAAGTTGACTGACTATCCCTCTTTTTTAATTGCAGCAAGAATATGCATTTGCAGCATTTCCAGTTTTTAGAACAGAGTTTTGAACATGTTTCCTCTCAGAAGTGAAGCTGATGCTTAATGCCCAAACATGGTCATCTGGTGCCATTTCAGATGCTCTATGATATATGCTGCATCCGTGTGGGGTTGGCAGATATGACACAAGTCCTGAGAGGTTATTTCATCTTGAAATGCCTGCTGGAGGACAGCTTGGATGCATACTCTCATTTTCGTACTTTAAAAAATGCAGCCCTACCATGATTTCAGACTTCTTTTAACTAACCAAATAAACAGCATAGAAAATGGTCAAATTTGTTTTATGACCAAAGGGGCATCACATACAACTCAGAGGAGGTGCTAGATAGGGCCAGTTATCTGTGGACATCCTCCTGGTTGACGTGGGTGACAGCAGTGCTCACCACTATAACGACAGCGACCACTACAGCGCATCATGTGTTTTCTGGGAGAGCACTCACTGGGGCAGGACCAAGGGAGGAAAAACTGTCAGTACCAGGGCTGTACTCAGCACGGTGTTGTCATGTGTACACTCAAGTTCCCAGAAATCCCATACAGCAATTTCACTATTCAGTAGGTGGAAGAGCTGATGTTATGTGGCTGATCATTTTTCCTTCCTTGTATACACAGCAGTAACTGGACAGTATCATGACAGTCAGCATTTACCAAGTGTGGCAAAAAAATAAAAAATAAAAAAAAAAAATTAGATCTTTATTTAGTATAAGTGGGATTAGTACTTATTTCTGGAATATTTGCAATTGAGAACTCTTGTTCCAGATTTCTGTTTCTTAGGACACAAAATAAGGCTATCAGTCATAGTATTTATATATCAGTTTTCTGGAATAACATCTTAGGACTGCAATATCATTAGCATTTATAACAAATAGCATTTATTAAAATTTATGTGGCAGGTTACTATGAATTTATATTGACAGCATGAGTAATAACCTGGGAGAATGACTGAAGCTTTCATGTTAAATTCTAAAATAAATTCCCTTATTACTCTGTCTTTTCCTAGCCTGTTAACATCAATAACCACTAAACCATTTTTTATTTGGATTATTTTAATATTTTTATTTATTTTTTATTGATATTTATTTTAATGGATTATTATTTATAACACTTTATATGGGTAATCTCTGAGCTTTTGTGCTCATTTTTGCTTGAAACAGCACACTGATACCTAATGTTGACACCTGCTATTATTCATTCATTTATTCTGTTAAGAAAAAAATAAAAGCTAAATAATTCACATTATTTTAAAAAATATATGTTATATTTAACAAAACATAAGCAAAAAGCTTCATGTGGTACTCCCTAAGAAATTATATGTATTTTATAACAACTTTAAATGAAAATAAAGGACCATCTCATTTAACTTCACTGATTTGCAAACAGTCTGTAGGCACTGTGTTACATCCTACGCATTAATTTGGTCTTCTAAAATATTCATGGGGCTAAATTAAGTATTTGAAATAGTTTCCATTTTGAGTTTTAATATGAATATTAAAATCCCAAGGCAACTCAGAACTTGCATATTTAAAACATCTTTTAAATTTACCTATAACTTCTTAAAAGTATGGTAATCTGTTGGGTTAGAGCTTGGAACTTAAAATGTAAACAAGCTGTTTAATAATATGACCTATATTTTGGTAGAAAAATTATGGATAGATGGTGGGTTGGCTTATGGATTAATCCTATGAATCTTTTGCTCTCCCTGTTATAATCACAAAGAAATTCTGCATCTGTCTTACCTATTATACGCACCTTTTTTTTAAAAAAAAAAAAAAAAAGGAAAATATTTATTGTATTTTACACAAGTTTTTTATTCAAATTACTAGCTGAAAATGAGGGGGAAACAGTACATCGGCTTCATCAAGGCCCACTGAAAACAGGAAAGACAAGTCAAGCTACATGGACCAGCTATGGTACCAGATACCAAAGTGCACAACAGACCTCTTTTGTAAGACTGTTTACTTTAACCATGCAATTCCAAACAATCTCACTGCCCAAACAGATTTTCAGGTCTGTACAAAATATATCCATTTAAGTTCTAAACTATTTTTTTGCAATCTCAGCATGAAAATATCTTAAATTGGGCATTCAGTTGCCTCTAACATTTGCTGTAGTACAGCAGGTGCGAGTTTTGAAAAAAAGATACTGAAAATTATATGGAAATTATGTATGTGTACTTTACCCACACTCCAGCATAATTCAAGGTGATTTTGTTGCATGTCAGTAACTTCCCAGCATTGGGAAGTAGTGTGCAGCATTTGTTCTGTTGGTATTGATGGAAGACTTTGTAACAAACCTGCAAGGCAAATCCTGACAAACTAGACGAGATTAAGGTGACAATCCATTTCCCTGAATGATGGGCCGATGAGTTTTTAGACTTCTACACCTTTCAAAAACATGGCTAAGAACAAGATGTGGCAATTATCTATTTATTAAACTCAGCAAATATGCATATCCATGACTTCTGAGATTCATTTCAGACTTTTGTGGTTTATACCATAGCACTAAAACTATTTGTTTTGAGTCTAAAAGGTTAAAGTAAACTTCAGCCTAGTGGACTACACTATAAGTGTATAAGTGCATAAACTACAGTTTTGCTGACTTCCACCTACAGCTACAGAAGAAGATTAATAGATATTTTCTATGAGTACATTCTGTGCATTGCAATCCTGAGTTCAAAACCAGTATGCAATACAGCATCAGGTTTGGCTCCCTTTGCCCTAAACAACTTCCAGTGCTATTCCAGTAGGTTTTGAGCCCGTGTCTTCCCCTATGCCAACCTTTAGGACTCACCATGCCTACCTTAATTTCATTCTATTAAAACATCATGCTGTTGAGCTCTGTCACAGCCTTCCCAGTATTTCAGACACTTTCAATCAGAGCTAGATGCACTTGGCAGAATGGATGCAGTCACAGAGTCCAGCCTTGCAAACACAATGTGGCAATGAAGGTCAAGAAGAGATAAGGCAATGGAAGTACAACCAGTCCTACTTCGCTTCTCCTTTCCCTACTACAGCTGCAATGCAGTCAGCCTCTGCTCCTCTCTCACCCGAGTGCCTCTCCCTCAGCAGCAGAGGGTTAACTGAGCCTTCCCTGCAGCTGAGGCTCTGAAAAAATAGCGTCTGCTTTTTGCTTAATGCTACAATTTTTTCTCTGCAAGCAGAAATTCTGCTGCTGTAGGAACGGACAGCTTTGAAGATCAACCTGCTTGCAAACAAATATCCTCTCAGCCCAAGTCTGAAGTTGTTTTCTTCTTCCAGCAAACAAAAATATCTGTATATTTTGACCTTCCAGAAGTTAAATATCCCACGATGGATTTAAAAAAAATATGCCTTTTTTTTTACTCTTTACCCAAAGGTCTCATTCCTTGCATTCTTGTAGCTTTTGAAATTAACAGGAGTCTTTGAAACATCTTACAATTGTTTTATAATAAATCTGAGAGTGAAAAAGCATCTTACTTTTTCATTATATCAGAATTACACCTTTTTTTTAACTCCCACACTTGTACTCTCAGCTCCATCTAAGATGTTTAGCAGAGTGGCCTCTAGTTGCAAGTTCGAATACAGCACAGAGATACCATGTGCTTATTTACTTATTTTCTAAACTTGAATGGACTGGCAATGAAGTAATTGCTGACAATTTAGGTCAGTGTAGGGGGATGTGGGCATAAATCTTCAGCACGTTATGAAGTCTCAAATAGCAGCGAGTAAAAGTGCCTGCAAATGATACTACCCACTCTGGCTGGGACGAGGAATTACGTAGCAATAGTGCCTTCCCAGAGACAACCATTGATGTTGTAATTTTTATTCATTTGTTTTCAGGATGCTTTCAAGAATCTCTGAGGAAATCATTAACAGACTGCAGAAATCACCTGTCACTTTAAATGATCCTTCTTGCTCTTTTTCTCCCCTGTAGGGACCAATACAATGATTTCCATTAAACAAGATCAGCTTTTATCTGTACTTTATGTGAAATTCCTAGTAAAAATACAGAGACAGAAATACATACATGAACATAAGTTACCATTTTTTTCCTTTCCCTTTCGTCATTGAATCAGGGGATGCCACTGAAGCAAGTCTTATTTCAGTAACATGATTCAGCTTCTCTATTGAAACTTGGCATCAGATTTGCAGAGAGTTGAAGCATAAAGTGTAAATATGCACTATCTTATATATGTGATTTCTGCATTTTCTGCATTACTAATCTGTTTCCTAGAGGAAGCTAAAAGCTACCCTGCCGCTAAGTCATTAATGAAGTTCTGCTATCTAATTATTCAGAGGAAGTAGCTATGGGAATGGTGTCTTGTGAAGCTATAAAGGTATACACTGAAACTTGGTCTGTTCCTAAACTTTGGTGTTGGTGTGAAATGCGTAATTCAATTGCAAGTAATTATCCAGCAAGATAATTTTGATCCAGTGTTAGGGGTTAGATGGCTACGGTGGGATATAGGTCAGCTCAAGTTTTCTAGATGGGTGTCATGAGTTTTATCCTAACAGAGAAGATCTGGGATTGAACTCCCTGAGACCCCTCAAATCTCCTACATCAGCAATATAACAGTTTCTCATCCCAGCTGGCTACCTAAGAACTGCTTCCCACACGGTCTGTTTCTAACTGCTGATGCACTGATTATTCCAGGAGAAATATTTATGTTATTACTTAACTGCTGATGTTCGTAGCACAGCAGGAATATGCCCTGTATATGGAATAACAAAAAATATATATGTTGAGGAATGATATTGGGTAACTATATTCTTTTGTCTATTCAATCACAATATGTTACAGGAAATAATTTATCTTTTTTGATTGGAGTTTTCTTTAAATTCTCTGTGTAGGTAGTTATATAAATAAAAATGAAACACTTTAGCACAACAAATTATTCAGTTTTAAGGACCAGAACATAGCAGACAAAGGAGCATACATTCAACTGTACAGATGCACATTTTATAATTTGAGGCTTTCACAGGTGAACTGTAACGCATGAAAATAATACATAGAAAAATCTTATTTAACAAAAGTTTTCATTTTGCTCAGATCCCCGAAGACAGGCCTATCTAGTCAATTCATTCTAATCAGCTATTGAAGAACTTTCTCCCTGTGAACTCCTTACTAAATTGTAGCATTTACATTTTACATGCCTGCAACATTTCTTGCAAATTAGATCTGGCAACGAATGTTTGGTTCAGTCAAATGTTTTTCAAGCACCTGAAAGGTGCCTGTCAGCTGATGTTTTGTTCAGTCAGGCTTGCATCTTGTGGTTCAATGTTCATGCTTCTCATGAAGTATTCCTTATTAGAATGGATATTTGTATGTATGACCTTGTCTAATCACAAGTGCAGCAAAGCATGTGTGAGCAAACTGATTTGTGGGCAGCAATTACTTCTTAATTCTGATTTATAAATGCTTGAAACATTTAATTAGGAAATAAAAATGCCATCTTATGAATTGAGTTGCCAATATCATAGACATTCATGGATTGCAAGTCTGAAAATCTGGCAGTAGCTTGGCTAACCTTGACTGATACACATACGCAAATTATGACAGACTTATAAAAAAGCAAGAGAAAAAATGAATCTGTTGATCTGAAATTTAATTGCTAAATGATCATTTAGATAAACCTCATCCTAATCAATAACAATCAAGAAGATCTTAATAAAATAAAAGTCTTAGAAATAAAAAAAGGTTTTTTGTTATGCAACAAAAAATGTTTAACTCAACACATGAACCTTTATTTTTAGTAAACAGAAATATCAACTCATTTCACAGCTTGATACTTGTATCTTCAGAAGATGTTAGTCTGATATCAATATGACACCTTTCTCCTAACAAACTTCACAATGCACATATCACACCAGGAATGTGTAAATCATTTCATGCCAAGAACTCCCTAATCTGCTCTGTCCCATCTTGCAAAACCTTTATGGAAATTACTCTTTGGGTACTGCATGAGAGGATTTGAAGGAATCTGGTCACAGTAGAGACAGAATTGTTGAAAATATCAAGATATTTTTATGCATACAGTCTTACAGTCCTTTGCTTGCTGTAGTCCTCACAAGACCTTAAAAAATTCCATCTGCTTTGATCAGATTAAAAGAGTCAATCATGCTTCCTTCGCACTACCTTCCAGTTAGAGTAACTCAATCTCTTACCAACAGAATGTTTCATTTAAACTGATTAAAAAACATATGAAAACATCATTAACTTTAGAGGAAATAAAATAACGCAACTTCTATAATACATTAACTATGGTTATTTAGCGTTACCGAATGATTCCACAAAAGTTACCTTCTGTTAACTAAACCTAAAATTCCTCTTTTGAAACTGTAGAGGGGAAAATCAAAGGAAGGTTTATAATGATAGAAGGTGGCAGCATGCCATTATTCTTTTTGTTGTCATTGGCAAGAACACAATCGTGTGCCCTTTAATCTTTGTTAGTCAGCCTGCTGCTCATATGGATAACACAATCAACCACTTCTTTCAGTCAAAGGAATAGGAACAGAATTGTCTGCATTGAGAGAGGCGCCAGGACTAGACTGGGCTTATGAAATCTAGCTGCTATGCATCCCAAACTAGCACATAGTTCTAAGCTGCAGAGATAAAAATATTCTGTACTTTGCTGTATACTTAATATCTTCTAGCATAATAAATTATGAAGATGTTCAAATCAGTAAATCAACAGATTAAAAATTAGAGAGAGAAAAAAATTCTTCATTTGACTGCTTAATTTAAAGAATATCTGTAGTGTGGCACAAACTGATTTTGTAGGCAATAGCTTCAACTTATTAATATATTTTATTTCATACCTCACAAATGTAGTGCACATATGTTGCATTATTAATAGTAACAGTATTACTAGAAAAAGTAATAGACTTGATAATTTCATAGAATCATAAAATCATAGAATAGTTTAGGTTGGAAGGGACCTTAAAGACATCTAGTTCCAATATCCCTGCCATGGGCAGGGACACCTTCCACTAGACCAGGCTGCCCAAAGCCCCATCCAGCCTGGCCTTGAACACTTCCAGGGATGGGACATCCACAGCTTCTCTGGGCAACCTATTCCAGTGTCTCACCACCCTCACAGTGAAGAATTTCTTCCTAACATCTAATCTAAATCTACTCTCTTTTAGTTTAAAAGCGTTACCCTTTGTCCTATCACTACATGCCCTTGTAAAAAGTCCCTCCCCAGCTTTCCTGTAGGCCCCCGTTAGGTACTGGAAGGCTTCTGTAAGGTCTCCCTGGAGCCTTCTCTTCTCCAGGCTGAACAACCCCAACTCCCTCAGCCTGTCTTCATAAGAGAGGTGCTCCAGCCCTCTGATCATCCTTGTGGTCCTGCTACAGACTCCCTGTAATAGGTCCATGTCCTTCTTACACTGGGGGTCCCAGAGCTGAATGCAGGACTCCAGGTGGGGTTTAACGAGAGCAGAGTAGAGGGGAAGAATCACATCTGTTGACCTGCTGGCCATGCTTCTTTTGATGCAGCCCAGGATGCGGTTGGCTTTCTGGGCTGCAAGCGCACATTGCCGGCTCATGTTGAGCTTCTTGTCAAGCAACACCCCCAGGTCCTTCTCGTCAGGGCTGCTCTCAACCCATTCTCCACCAGCCCGTATTTGTGTTTGGGATTGCCCCAGCCCAGGTGCAGGACCTTGCATTTGGCCATCCATTTATTCAACTTCACTTTTTTTTTTCTTTGTAATTTTTCTAATGCTCAGTCCCATTTATGCCTGCTGTACATTTCAAGAGAGCTAACAACAGTTTTATTTATAAATTCCAGGAAATGTTTTAAGATTCTTTGTCCCTTTTTTTACTCATCTGATTTTCTTTAAATAGTAACATCAGAGCAATTGATAACTGTCAGAGTAAATTCTTGTCAATTTTAAAAATGAGTTAGGAACAGTTTCAGGCAGTGGAGTTTCCTTGTTAATTGTGTTTTTACTATCTCTTTTTAATGTGTTATTACATTATATCAGGAAAAGGAGATTATAGCTACGTTCAGAGAAAGGACTTTGTTGCAGCAAGACTAACCATTGAACTACTATTAAATAGAACAAAACCCAATACTAAGACAGGGCAAATATTTCTGAAGAGGGTTCTGTACAATTTTCCAGAACCTTGTAAGAACATTTATAATCAAGGTGAATTATGTAAACACAATCTCTGCCCTAATTAGGAAAATGAGAATACCTGATACATGCCTTAACACAATTTAAATAATGTGTGCAGAACACCTTCATATTTATGTCACTGTATACAGAGCTAATCATACTCATACTAAGTATTTTGCACTCCCCAGGCTCTTGAGTAACTCACAATGGAGTAATCCATTTTTTCCAGGATGAAATCTCACTAGAACATCAAGTCAAGGAGTAAAAATGCTTGTGATAGCAGAGGCCTCATATTTAAATACATGAGAGCATTCATAAGACCAGACTTTTAATTTCAGAAGTAGATAAAAATCTAGCTTAATTTTAAGTCTGCTCGTCTGAGATCATAGGCACTCAGTCTTCTGTGAAAGCTTGTCTATAGTACAAAAACACATTTTTTCCTTTAATGATAGCTGGGTAACTTCATGGGTCCTCGCTCTCTCTCACTAAAGAGTTTTGCCTTACATCTTTATCTGTTATGGACTTAACACTGATATTTTCAGCACTTCACTAAACTGTTTTTACTAGTACTCCATCTAATTTAAGAATGTCCACTATCTCTACAGTGTGACAGAACACAATCCCTACAGTTTTTTTTCTGGATAATCTTCTTAAAGTGGAGAGGAGAGGAGAGGAGAGGAGGTATGTCTGACTAAAAGCCTGGGCACAAGAAGATACCTTTCTCCTGTCAGGCATATCATCCATGTAACATGACTGCCTTAATAATTAATAACCAGATAAAATAAAATTTAAATCATATATGGTTTGTAACCAGGAAACCAGTTCCTTCTTAGAAAAATTAAGGCCAAGTCAAGCTTCTCCATCTTGTACTTCTGCACTTGATTTCTTCTATCAATATATAAAACCTTTCACTTGTCATTGTATAATTCAAACATAACTATTTCAGGCCACATCTCCTATCAGTCAGGGTCACTTTGAATTCAAATCCTGTCATTCTCAGTTTTTGTAGCCCTTGCCAGATTTACATGGTTTCCAAATGTAGTAAACATTCTCTCTGCAGTTAATACAAGACATCAATGGTAACACAAAGTAGTGTCCAGCCTGGGATAGGCTTTTTGGAACCCTTCCTAATATATCCTTACGGTCTGACAGCAGGCCATCAAAACCTCTCTTCTGAGCTCTATTTTTGCACCTAGCTGTGCAGCCACCATACAGAGATATTCTCCAGATCTCTAACTTCTGTGTGAAACTGTCATGTGAAATGGTGCCTAAGCCTTTCAGGTCATAATAAATCATATATGCTCTTTCTTCTTTCTCCGTTTGCCTGTTACCCTGTCATAAAGAGAAATAATTTGGTTTGACATGATTTGTAGTGGACAAATCGATGATGGCTGTTATTTTTTATCTTGTTTTCAAAGAGTTTTCAATGCTCCAGTACTTTTACAGGACTTCAAGTTAGGCTAAACCGTATATAGTTTCCTGGTCTTCCCCTGGTGTTTCCTTCCCCTGGTTTTCAAGGATTAGTGCTATTTTTGCCCTTTTACAGTCTTTTGGAACTTCATCCATTCTGCATGAGTTCTCAGATATAAATGCTAATGGCTTTGAGATAGTCTCATTCAGTTTGCTGAATCCCCTACTGTGAATTTTACTTGGCTGAGCAAATTTGAAAACATCTCACAAATATTTTGCCTTTTCTTTTCGTACACTACATGATTTTTACCTCTATTTCCATATGTGTTAATTGTGTTAACCAGTTAGGCTTTTCAGTGAAGACTGGAAAAAGAAAAAAAACAACAAAAAGCCACTAGCAACATTGGAGTTCTCAGCATCTTCCACTATTGGATATCATTTCCTTTTCTGTAAAGATCTTTCTTTGCTCTTCTACCTACCAGTAAGCCTACAGAATGTTTTATGCCTCCTAATAACCGTTTCTCATTTTCTACTTTTGTGATTTTTTCTCTACAAGTTCATACTATTCTTTTATCCTTAGTAATTTATGAGTAATTCCTTCTGGTGTTTGAGGTCACTGAAGAGTTCGTATTCCTGTCAAACTCATTGCGTAGCATACTTTCCAGTCTTTCTTTGCATTGGGTTTTGCATTTGTGACCTGAATATTGCTTTTAAGAGTCTATCAGAACTTACGATCTTTCTTCCTTTTAATGCACTTTCCAAGGCTTCTCAAATGTCAATTTTCTGAGTTCACTGACTTCTGCTTTCCTGAAATCAATTCATACTAGTTGTTTTCTCCATCTTAAGAGTCTAACTCATTCATGTTATCATTCTGTGGTTCTGGTACATTATCTTATGCCTTCTCCCTTGTGAAAGTACTATTTACTACTTCATTTGGATAATTTTACATACCTGACTATTTTATCCTGCTCTTAATTGCTTTATTCTCTTCATTTCATCTGAGTCTTCTTGGTAAAGATGCACACAAGGGTACCAACATCCCAACTGGGACGTAACTTCCCTGTTCTGTTGTGATTCTGACCACACATAGTACATGATTTATTCAAAAACTCTTACTTCAAATCATACATCTTTCTCCCAGCTAATCAAAAACAGCCCTTGATTTTTGGGGACTTTTTTTTCTCCAGAATGACTAGAGGGTAATATACTCATTCAGATTTCAAGCTGATGTTCATCACAGTGATTTCTGTAAATCCTCTATTTTTAGAGTACTGTCTTGTTAATATCATTAGCAAACCCACAAAAAGCTCCCAGGATGGCCGCGTAAATACTGAGTCCAAAGATTGCCATGGATAGATTTTTACATGATGTATGTCAGTGCCTTTTTCCTTTCCAAATGCATTTCTGAGAGATTCATTCATTTAATGCTAATAGAAGTGAATGAAAAAAGACCACATTTAAACAATCAGAATTTCTTGATGATAAGAATGGAAAAATCTATTTTTGTAGAGTTTATTTGTCCAATTCCTTTCATTAGCTTCCTCTGTTAGCAACTCAAACTCAAAGTAGGCTTTTTTCTCTACTGTATTTTTTTAAATCTTGCTTCTCTTATTGTCATAATCATCCATGATCGTTTCACCAGTTCATGCTTCTCTCAGAAATTATTTGCACTATTCCACAATGATTTTACTTGGGTTTACACCTGTTACTGTGTTACCCATGTACATTTCCAAAACTATTGAAGTCAATATAGATATCAATCTTAAAAAGCAGATCAGTAGCTGTATTACAATATTTTTCTTGTCTCTCTGCTGCTACAATATACCATCATCTGAAAATTTTTTTGAAGAAGGGAGCAAAGAGGATGATATAAAACAGTAATTCTAGGGGAGGCACAAGAAGCAAACCAGATAGAAAAATAAGAATAAATGTAATAAAAAGAAAAAGAAAAAGAAACAGATTTCTTTTCTCACATGGCTCTACTCATATTGAGTACATCCACATAGTACCTACACAGTCACAGCTTCTAAGCTTTACACACATGAGCAATATTTACTTCAAAAAGCAATCAGGTACTTCTTGACAACTTGTTAAGAAATGTTAAGAAAATTAGGAAAAAATAAGAAGAGGTAGAAATAGAGAATAATTTCAAAGCTAGTAACTTTATACAAAAGTTACTCACCTTTTATATATTTCCCTGGGAAAAGACAGTAAACCCCAGAAGCTCATGCAAACTTGAATGGTGCCTAATTAACTTTTTGTGCTAAGGGAAAAGTCCACTAAGTGGTAACAAATTAAGTATATCTCCATTTGCAGACATGATTAACAAAAACCACTGAAACTGAAGAGTAAAAATGAAAGCGAACATCATGGAAAACTTCTTGATAGCAAATATACGTTGTCCTATTGATTTCATTGGTATTATATGTGTAAATACATAAGCATTATTAGGCCCAATGAAATCTCTTAAAGTATGAAATAATCTCACAAGGGAGCCAGGTATAAACTCCTTCACTTAACATTAATATGCTACATGCTACATGTTACAACATAAAATACTAAAAAATGTTCTAATGGACAGCAAAGCATACCAGATGATTCACCACGTAAGGTATTTTCCATCTCTAATCTCCATGACTCAAGGATCTACAAAACTAATTAACTTCCCATTTCACTCGCCGATAATTTCTATTTTCACTGCAAAAACAAAATGACTAATAAAGACACCAGTGTCATTTTGCTAGTTATCTGTGGTTAAAATGCGCTTCTCTTATTCTAATGCTGCCATGACATATAATATTTTCTGAAAAAGCTCTGATTTGCATGGAACTTCATCTAAGTAAATATCTGTTGCTATCTATTTTCATGTTTCTCTGTAGAAATATAAATAGAATTGAAAGTTAATATATTTTTATTAGTTTATTTTCTCATCCTAAGCCAGTATGAAAATACAGACCCAATACAATTCTATCATCTAACTAGATGATGCAAGACCAAATATCTTCTCTTGCATTATTAAAAAAAAAAAAAAAAAAGGAATATGTTAACTACCAATGGTTGGATATGCCACATTCTTGTGAATGGGCTTTAGAGCTGCAAATGCAGTAGTTTAGAATTTGAAAGTTTAATTCTATACCTTTGCAGTAAACAAAACAAACAAACAAAAAACAACAATGAATATATATTTTTTTCTTCAGGCACTGTAATTGCTCACAACTGTTTTTATCTAGTTTAGAGTTTTGTTTTTAGAGTTCTTTTAAAGTTCTGTGGAACAAGCTTATTTTTCTGTTACCCATTAAAATAACAAAAATAGAGTAGTATGTTCACTTCCCACAAATTGTGAGAAAAGGAAAGTATTAGTTTTAAAATAAATCAAATTTTCAGCATTTCAGGACACAGATATCTAAGTCTTACTGATAAAAACATTATGACCTAGTTCCACTCAGAACAAGTACTGGCAAGTGAAAAATATGTGGTAACATCTATTATATCGCACACATCAAATCGGAATTTGTTAACTTGAGTTTATCAACATGTGCAAAGATTTGGTCAGGCTCACTTGGAATGTGAGAAAATACAAAGAATAAGATGAGACTTGTGAAAACAGAGGCAATAGAAATGAAAAATTAATTTTCATGTGAAAGTTCAAAAAGATATACTAATAATAAAAAGTCCATTTTAGGTTGTATTCCAAACTAGCATCTTGTAGAACACTAGTTATTAGAAACACACTTGACTAAAAAATAAGCATTAAAGGGGAGGAGATTTCCCTTTTTTGCTTAACATTGCTGTTATGTAAGGTTTCTCGTAATTCTCATGAATGCACACTCAGGCAGGTAACAATTTTGTCTAGGTTGACAAACTTTCAAAGTAATTTTATAGCTGTGAATTGAAAACATAAAATGTTCAAGTCTATAAGAAAGTATCTCCTTAGGAATTATAAAAATGTAACAAAATAACTTTAAAAGTGATTAACAACATTTCTTTTCTGTATTGAAATTGTTGTTCTCCAGTACTTGCAAATATGCTTTCTTCTAGTTTTCCTTGTTACACTAAACATCTGTCTTTTGTATATATTCTTCTACTGATCTGAAGAATGAGAAAGGTATTTTTCACTTCTTTTGTTTTGTGCTTTTTTTTCTTTCACCTTTCCCTACCAGTGCTGGTGACTGAACTTATTCATTGCTATTCTCAGCCAGAAATTTTATTCTGCACTTTCCCAGTGTCCTAGCTTGCCTGTGCTATTGTTTATATTTTTAATTGTAGGAACTGATCTTGCACATACCAAGGTCATTGGGAGACTGGAACTGAACTCAGTAACAATGGAGTCAGGACGTTGCTTAGAAAACTGAGCAACGGTCTTGCATTAAAAAATTTAAATGACAGTAAAAAATTTAAATGACACAAAAAAATTTAAATGACACTCTCATAAACACATTTGGAGTTGAGGGGTTGGCAGAAAGACATACACCATCAAAAATAGACTCCAAATGGAGAAATGAGACAAGGCAGAAATAGCGATTGAGAGCAAAAGGGAAAAGGAAAAAAATCACAAAGCAAGGAAGGAAAGGAAATGAAAAAGGGAAAGTAGATAGAACTGCAGAGAGAAGGATAGGAAGGGATATAAAAACATATTATAAGCAAAAGTATTGTATTAAAATTATTCTATTTTAGTTAACACTAAAGGTAAGCAATGTATTTTATCTATAACCAATGCATTTTTTTGTTTTTACATCATTCAGTTTAAATAAAATCTAGGAATCCTAAACCAGCAGCCTTTATCAGTTCAAGCAATTTTGAGAAAGAATTATTTTGCTTCCTGGTTGTTTTTGTTTTTGTTTTGCTTGGTTGGTTGTTTTTTTGTTGTTGTTGTTGTTTGGTTGTTTGGTTGGTTGGTTGTGGGGTTTTTGTTTGTTTGTTTGGTTGGTTTCTGTTGCTGTTGTTTGTCTGCTGGTTTTTCCATCTGAAATGCTGATATTCCTTGTATAAAATGTTCTGATTTTATAGTGTTCATAAACCAAAATTTAGTATCACTGGACTTAATACTGACCACTAAACACATTCTATAATGAAGGTGAAGTTTCTTATCATGTAGCATTTACAATTATCTGTATTTTCTTTTGCATATTATTTATATAGATATATATTACTATGCAATGCCTATTATTTATCTCTTTGTAACCTATGAAGAACTTATGAAGAACTTGTTAATACTTTTATTCTGGAATGCATATTTATACTCGTACACATAGTGTTGCTGAGGCAGCCATGCTAGCTGTAATGAATGAATCAATCACATTGAATGAAAGTTGAAGAAGGCAATTTTTCCAAATGAAAAAAAAATATTAATTTGCCCAGTACAAGGGTGGCTGTACAACTAAAGAAAAACATCACTTTCCAATATACGGATTAGGAAAGCTGTTCTGCATAACTCTTTGATAGTAACTCTTTGTTCTGAATAATTCTTTGGTAGTAACGACACAATAAAAATTCACTTACTGGCAAATGCAATCATGCAGAAAAAAAAAATAGAATGGTTTAAAAAATTACAACCTTTAGCTGTTAGCTTACGGCTATATGAAAGTGTTTACTTGAATTATAGTTTATTGATTACTCAGCTAGTACACCCTGGTTCACTTTAAGAAAGCTTGGGAGAACACACTGTTGCTAACATATCTCAATGGTAACATTTAAACTGCTTGAGTTAAATTCACATAGGCTGTCTCACCATACCACTATCTTCAGTCTGGAAAAAAAAAAAAAAGAATAAACTAAAATTATGCTTTCTACTAAGCAGTACCATCTCCCATCTCAGAAGACTATTAGACATGTGTAGACACCAAGGACTAAACAGTACTCACTTAATACCTATAAGTAATTCAGTAACTGGCATGCTAGTCTCTGTCTTCCGAGGTCCTAGCCAGCCTGCTAGAATCAAAATTCCTATTATTTCTCAGCAGTATAATACATCTCAATTTATTTTCTGCCAAGCAGTGCAGCTTTGAAAGAAATGCTTTCTGCCACCATCCTCCTCAGCATCCTGACGGTGATGTCACTCTTCAGAAATAGGGTTTCTTGGTTTGAATCAGTGAGTCAGTGAACACGAAATTTGAGACTTCAGTGCCAGCTAAGACAGTGAAATCTGATGATGATTCTTTAAGACATATATGCCTATAACTTTTTCTCAGATATGATAATACTGGCCTCCGAATGACTCACTTTCCTATCTAGTAGCATATATATATATATATATATATATATGATGATATAAACAGGTATTCGCAATATAACTTATTTTATGTATTTCTTGGTGAAGAGATTTGTTCTATAAATAGAAAATTGAAAAAATATAAATAAATATAAATGTACAATAAAGCAATATAATAATTTTCTCTTTATGAAAGTACTTTATATGTACCGTAAGGCCTTTGTAATAAGATTCAGCCCAATTTCAAACCTCACTTATCTTTAATTAAGGTAAGTGAGTTACCCTATCTCCCCCTACAATTCATTTTCATCTATCTTATCTCAACTAGTTTGGCCTCTAGATTATAAGATAGATGGTTTTTGACTGGATCTTTAGCTGTTCACTTCCATATGACTCCAAAGATGCTTTGTTTTGCTGTGAGGTCAATCACTGCTATCGTTTCCAGATAAACTAAGAGGTCATTTCTGATGACTGCAACCATTTACAGTGTACAGCACTTTCTATTTCAAAATGGGTGGCTAATGAGCAATTTTTAGACACGGTTATTTTTCCTAAATGGTAACGTATCCTTAACAATGAGTTTTTGCAGCCTCACTGACAATGCCACCCAGCATTTCCTTGCAACACTTTATGCTTTACAATTGCAAATAGCTTATTTACCAGCTTTATCAACAGATATTTCAGCCCTGTTCAAGTTCTGACACTGTCCAGAATTGGAATATGACTGCAGATTCAGATGGATCCCAAAAAAAAGCACATTAGGAATTTGTCTTAAGGACACTGGATTAACACTCGACCTTCAGAAGCTGTGTAAATTAAACACCTTTTACACTCAACTGAAATGGTATGTAGTCACTCCATCTTATTTAACTAGCCTCTTAGATATGATGTATATGCTCAAATGTACAATAAAATACTATCAGAAATTGAAAAAACATCAGCGTCTTGTAAGCAAGAATGTGAATGACAACTGTGCAAACAAAATTGGCAGTCAGTTTTCATCTTGGTGGTCATTTGGAGAAGCCACTCTGTTTCACCACATGTAAGAAGACACTGCTTAAACTATACAGATAATCCATCTGACAAATTTTCCTGTTTCAGATGGCCTTGGATATTATCCCAAATCATGTTTTAAAAGACAATGGAGTGAAATAATTCAGTCTCCACCCCTCTTTTTAAACAGAACATGATTTTTACTTGATTCTTAGAAAAAAAAAGTAATATATACACATCGCCTTTCACATGGAACTCAAGCCTGTACAACTCTAGCACAAGAAGACATTTCTGTGCAGCCTGGTGCTCTGAGGCACCAAAGCTTCAAAGAAGAGCAGAATTCAAATACATTTCTGAATGTGTAATTTCTAAATGCCTGTTACTACCAGCTGCATGCTCCATAACATCAGATATATTGGTCCCCATTCTGAAGCTCCAAATTCTTTCCTTTCTCAGTACAGGAAGTTCAGGTCACTAACTCAGCCTTCCTGTATGCTAGTCATAGGTAAAGATGTCTAAAAACTGCATGTTTGGGACCCCTAACTTCAAATATCTAAGCTGTTTATTGCCTACAGCCATTGCCTGTAATAGTGTTTCTTTTCAAAACCTGTAGAGTCCCACTATTGTAAGCTGTTTTGTGAACTTTACGTCACTACAGTAGTCTTGTTTTTCCATTTGCTCCTTCAGGAACAGTGCCAAAATATTTTCTTTTCTGGAAACCCACTTGTCTAAGGAAATGCATGTTTTGATTTATATCTTATGTTTTATATTTTTGATTTATATCTCAGGTGTTGACACTGGTAATAAATAGGCTAAGGCTGGTCCTTTCAGACTCACATGGATTATAGAAACTACATTAAATCTTGGATGCTTGCAGAAGTTAGCAAGTCTGCCTCCTGTTACTGTCAGATCTGTTCATCCCAGAAATCAATAAAGGTTCGAAGAACGTATTTACCTTGAATGCGCACATGCAAGTTTATGAATGAGAAACTGTTCTAATTTAAAACTGTGCCTGCGCACAGATGCCATGAATTATTTTTAGTAATTACTAAAACATCTTGGGCAGAGGCCTAAAATGCACTTACATATACTTGTACATATAAATCTTAAGCTGCGATTCTCTAAATCTTTCCTCAGTTTCTGCATAACTATATAAACCTTGCAGGTGCCTCATGTTTTGAGTTTAAATGTATGCCTAGAATCGCAACCATCTTAGAGAGCTAAATAATTTTGCCCAAGCCTGATTGTGATCAGAAATTAAGAACTCCTCTGCCTTTGTCCAGGACAGGCTCAACCTCACAGGCAATGAAAGCTGGGTGCAGACACTGCACAAAATGCTAGTATGGCAATTCCTGTCTTTTGAAATAGGTATGTGGAAGCGGCAGACTCTCAAACATTACATCAGTGAATAGTAAATTGACAAAAGTACCTGCCTGGCGATAAATGATGGGATCGCGTTTGTCACAAAGTGGAGTGACATTTCTTGTAAAACAATCTGATGATCATATGGTTCTCCTAGGGAGAAACTCAATTACTTTTTTATGGTGCAATAAACTTTGAAGTTCTTGCTGCAATAGCTGGCACCTCCTCGGAAGGAGAGATGAAAAGCATCTGCTCCCAAAATAGACTATCCAGTGTTTAGGCTGACTCCCTGAAGACACAAAGTTGAACACCTCAGGGAAAGGATGGTATTCAACCCAACCACCTATTTCTTTCCCAAATGCTCTAACTCCTGCACTAGTGTGTGAAAAAATATCATGTCATTGGCACACTCTTTCATAACAATAAGGAGCGGCAGTACCAACAAGTCTGTCTCATTAAAGTCCTTTTACTGTACTTTGAGAAGGGGTTGATTCTGTTCATGTGTGTTAGGTTTGCTCAGTGCAATTGTAATTGTTTAGGCTAATAGGGACATTTAACCTAACTATGCCTAATATACACAGGTGGAATTCAACCTGCCGAAGTTTAAATGTCTATAGGTAGTCTATGCATAGGAGAAATTTGAGGTCTTCTATTACATTCAGTAGAGAGACAATTGGTACAGTCAATGGACTCTAGAAAGCTCTTCATGTCATCCTGGGGTGGACACCCACATTTCATCATCTGAATCTCTCTCCACACTCTGGCTTCTGCATTATCTAACTCTAGAAAGACTATAATTAGGTCTATGACATCTAGTTCACACATAGACCTAAAATTAAGATAGACTGCATCCCACCCTATCTGTATTTAAAATAATAATAATAACAATAATAATAATAAAGATGGAAAAGACACAGCCACATCCATGCAATTGGAGTTGCATGACAACAGGCTCAACATTTTCATTTGAAAAATGTCCTTAGTGGGTGTATACATCTATAATGACAGAGAAGCCAAGGAATCAATAGTACCTATTGAGCAGACACACTAAATATAGATCTTGGAACGGAGAATCTTCAATGTACAAGTTATGGGCCTACCCCTGTTATATTTGTTTAATGATTACCTTCTTGTCTTGGAAAGTGGTCCCAAATTAAAGACCAGCTTCACATTCACCTGACACTTCATTTTCTGTCTGTGAGAAAAAGTTTTTCAAGTTTTCCAGAAGATTTCTGACAACTCTTTTAAGACTTGAAAAACCAGTCAGTGAGTCAAGTTTGGTGTGATGCTAATTAGCAATGCTAATTAGTGCTTTATAATGCCTTTTATCTTCAAAGCACCTAAGAAATGCTGACTTGGCATTAATTCTCACAACATCTTCTCTAACCTTGCTGAGTATACTAACAACTGAGCAGCTGAGTAGAAAGAAAGAAAAAAAGAGAGAGAGAGAGAAAGAATACCTCCATTTCCTCCTGTTCTCTGTAAGATTCACATACACACAGCTCCTGGAATAGGTTCCTACTGTGAAGAGAAACTTTCCATATCTGAAGTTCAGACAGAGACTTAAAAACTGATACACCTGTCATACATGTTTATTTCCAGTATTTGTCAAAGCACTGAACAGCTAGGTGCTGCAAAACATTGTTTAACTTCTATAGATATAACATTAAATGATTGATAGAAATGAAGCTCTGGAAGGAACCTCAAAGATCTCTCCTGTGCTCCTAGGGAAAATCACATTTTATTTTATTTTTTAAACCAGAAACATATTGACCAAATTGTCCCTCTAGAAACACCAGCAGCAGAGTGAACTTTAGGTTAGATCAGGTCATGCAGGGAATCTTCCAAGGACAGAAATTTCATGACCTCTCTGGGCAATGTGTTCCAGTGCTTAACCAGTTTCACCCTGAATTTTTCTTCCTTAAATTCAGTCACAATTTTCCTTATTTTAACTTGTGACCAAGGCCTCTTGCACTTTTGCTGTGCACCTTCTACAAGAGTCTGGCTCCATAAGACCCCTTCAGGTCACTGAAGACAGCAATTTAATCCCCTTTCAACTTTCTCTTCTCCAGACCAAACAAATCCAGTTTACTCTGCCTCATACATGATGATCTCCAGCCACTTAATCATCTTAATGACCCTTTGTTGGACTAAATTTCTCTGGTACTAGCACCCACAAAGCTGGACACAATACATCAGATGTGGCCTTCAGAGTGCCACATAAAGGGGAATAAAGCCTTTCCTCGACCTTCTGGCTATATTCTTGTTAATGTACCTTGTTATGAGAATGGCCTGCATGACCACCAGGGTACACTGCTGACACATTCTACACATTGTTGACCAGCACCCCCAGGTCCTATTCTGTATGGCTGCTATCTAAGCAGCCTGTATTTCTGCATGGGTTTATTCTGTCTCAGATTTTGCATTTGTCTTTGCTAAACTCCATGAGGCTCCTGTCAGTCCCTTTCTCTAGGATATCAAGGTTACTGCAAATGGCAAGCCTTTCCCTCCAGTGTATTGATTGGTGTTGTCTCACCACCACCTCCACCCCCTTCCCATTTTAGCATCATTCACAAACTTGCACTATAATCCACCATCCAGGTCACTGATGAAAGTATTAAGTCATACGAGCCCCAGTACTGGCCCCTGAGGGATATCACTGCTAGTTAAACTTCTATCTGTTGACAACTACTGTTTAAGCCTGGTGTTCCAGACAGTTTTCCATCCAGTTTGTAGTCCATCCACTACATCTCTCCCCCCCCTAGGCTATGGGTTTGCTATGGGAAACTATGTCAAAGGCCTTGCTTAATTCAAGGTAAATGACACACACCACTGCCTCCACTCAATGCGAAGAGCCAGCGGTATCATAAAAGGCAATCAGGCAAACATACTTTGGCCTTGGTAAATCCATGCTGCATGTTCCCAAACACATTCTTGTCCTTCATGTGCTTGGAAATGGCTTCTATGAGGTTTTTCTCCATTATCTTCCAAGAGACTAAAGGGAGGATGACTGACCTAGAGTTCACTGTATCATTCTTCCTGCCCTTTTTGATGATGTATATAACATCTGCTTTTTCCCACTCATCAGGGACCTTCTTCAATCACCTTGACCGTTCAAAGATGATAGAGAGTGGCTTTACAGTGATATCAGTAAGATCGTCAACCTTTCCTCATAGATTAGCTTTTCTAACCCTGTTATCATGCTTTTGATTTCCTCTGAATTCTTTCCAGTTCATCTAAAGCTTTAGAAAAACATACCACCCAAAACAGGACATAGCGTTCCCACTACTGCATAACAGTACACTCCAAAATGAAAAGCAACATTGCATTGTTGACAGATGCTCCACTTTTGATTCATGATAGCTCCCACGCTAGCTAATTCCAGACCGCACTGAAGAATGGCAAGGCAAAACAATCATATTTCTGATTCATAACATAGTGCTCAGATTACCAGTCAATGCCTTTCTCTCAGGAGAGATTCAGTTTTCTAAGATCTGATGATTAATAGCATCCATCACGATCAGAATGATAAGACTCAGTGTCCTTGACCAAGAATTTTTTGACACAGAATTATTACAGATGAGCTAATAAATAACTCACTTGTTATATTAGACTCATTCTACATGTCTGCCCTACCATGAAATGTAAAAATCTTCCCCAGATTATGTCACAAAAGTATTTTAGCAGCTCCGTTCTAATTAATGTTGCATTTAATGTTAAATACTATTCACAACACAGAAGTATCTACATTTATAGAGAATATTTTGATAATATTATGGATTCTTCCCTGATTATGGATACTGGTAAGTGCTCTTTCATTTAATTCCTCTTTCCTTACCGGCCTAAAATGTTAAACATGGGGAATTAGGCTTGACTGTGTATATTAGTTAGAAATAATTGCACTAGCATTTATGAAGAAATTTCAGTGTTTTGACAGTTATCACATTGTATTGTAATTAGTTTCATATTATTGTCAGATATTAATACTCCATGTATATTTTTAAACAATGCATTTTTAAATGTAGTACCACTTGCAAACAAAAATGAGATGGTAATAATTTGAACAGATTTTCATATTAAACAAAATAATGCTTAGAAAATCTCTCTATTTAAGATGTAGAAGCAAGGTCTACACTGTTTTATTCCTCCCAATGTTCTACTCTCCCATGGTTTCTCCAGCAGTCATATAAGAAATTATCTGTATCGTATTTTGTACGATATTGAAATAGACTGATACAAGATCCCCACATTTTATACTTTCTTCTATCTGCCGATGAGATAAACTTGATAAAGAGCTGCCATCTGAAGGATTGTCTGCATATTTGGAACATTCTGGTTCTATAAACTCCATAATTGTATAAAAGTCATCTCAAATTTCCAAAATCTTCTAAATAGTTAAAATGCTTTGAAAAATCTCGGCATTTAATTCTCTCTAATTCTAAATAGAGTCTCTCCAACTATATGTCATTGTATCTGTTTTTGATAACATCAGAAAAAGCTCTAGTATAATCTTACTAGAAATTAGCAAGAACCAGGAACCATTCTTTTGTCTCGCTATTCAACAACAAATTCACAAATCTTTTCATATATTTATAGCATAGGACTGGAATCTGTAAATTGTAGGTAAACTGTTTCTGAGGCAACTTAGATCAATTAAAATAGTTTTTTTGGTTGGTTGGTTGGTTGGTTGGTTGGTTGTTTTTTTTTTTTGAGGGTGTTCTCCACTTATACTAAATCATTTTTTCGCCATAAGTTTATGGTGGCAAGGTTCAGGAGCAGAAACACCCACCTCTATAGCCACTGAGCTGACAATTTACTCATCCAATCTTCTGTACAACACTAAAGTGTTTGCATGGCTTCTCCAAAGCTAAAAAAGATGATGTATTGTCATGCAGCTGCCAAGAACACATGTGTAGCATACATACATACCCTATTCCTCTCTGTATCATATGGGTTGTTTCACTGCTTTGATACAACATGGAAACATGTCTGATGAGGAAAGTGGAGAGTAGCTGAGTTCGCATTTACACAATGGATGCCTCTGCCCAGATATGTTTTCCTTTTTAAAAGACGTTTGCTTCTGAGTTCCAAATGAACTATCTTTACCAGTGAACTGATTTATTCTCTCTTTTTTCTTGTTTCTAAACTACAAGTCACACTGGAACCAGAAAAATTAAGTGTAATTTCGTACTTCATTATTCACAGCTATGCCTGGCCTTAATATTTTGAATAGTTAGCAATATTGTTTTCTTTTCCTGTAATGTAACTTTCCTATATTGAAAACAAATGTAGCACTATTACTGGAAGCCTTTCCTGGCAAGGAATTTTTCTAAAGGCACCACTCACAGATAAGCAATAAAAGAATGTATCTTTTTCAGACATACATAGAAGGGATTCCATTTCTTTGCTCTGTGAAAAAAGTCAATACATTATCACCATAGCAATGCTCACTCTTAGCTTAACAGTTTCTGTGAGGAGAGAAAACACGTGCACTGGTTTGTTACGGACCAAAAATTATTTCAAATAGCCCCCCTAAGAAATATAGCACCTAAGCAAGGAACATCTTTTTTTGTTCCTCATGGGATTAAGAAGAGAACAGCAGAATTTTGAAACTTGGCAGGGTGCTAAAATTCCCCGAAATCTTGTGTGTTATCTAAATTTCTATATACTGCAAGTAGTAATTATTTTTTTCTCTCTTCATATATTTAGTTTCTCTTTCAACACAGATGCACAAAAAATATCCCCCAGACAATGAATTCACTCAAGAACCTATTATGTAGGAATTTCTGTTTTCCTTCATACTGGTTGGGAATGAGATGACAGTTATTTTAGCAAAGACAGGTATTTCCTTCATTCCACTTCCAATTTCCAGTTCCAAAAGGGTAAAGACCTGACACCTTACCTAAGAACAAGTTTGGCTTTTATGCTGTTGGAACTATGGAAGGCAAAAACCCTGCCAAAAAAGCAGCATTCTTTCATGAAATTTTCTGAAAACAAAACAAAACAAAACACTATTCACTTCAATCTGTAGATGTTCTGTTTAATTAAAGCTCACTGGAATCTAGGGCATATAATGCAAGTGAATAAAAAACACTCCACTTCCATTGCTCATTATTATATGGATTACTAAAGTACTCTGAAAACATGCTCCTTTTACATGCACCATAACATCATCAGTGAGTGCTAACTCTTTTTGAGTTAGCATGCAACAATTTTCTTCATAATAATTGGCAAGTAGTATACAGTAGACATTACTCCATAATAATCTCAGTCTCTTAGCAATTTTAGACCCAAGTTATTGAGTGCTGGACACAGTCTACAGCTTCAAACTGAATACAAAGGTTGACAAGGTTGTGATATTATGTGACTTTATGTAACTCTTCACCATAATAGTGCATTTTATATGTGGAAACCTAGTTCTTTTGGCTGTCTGAGACTTCCCACAGAGATTGAGATCCACCAAAGTTCTCCTTATATTCCACAGAATCACTGAATCACAGAATAGCTGAGGTTAGAAGTGACCTCTGGAGGTCCTCTGGTCCAAACCCCTGCTCAAGTGTGGCTACCTAGAGCAGGTTGCCCAGGACAATGTCCGGGTGGCTTTTGAAGATCCCTAAGTAGGGAGACTCCACAGCCTCTCTGGGCAACCTGTGCCAGTGCTTGACCACCCTCACAATAAAAGTGATTCCTGATGTTCAGGTGGAAACACCTTCTGTTTGAGCCTATTGCCTCTTGTCCTGGCACTGGGCACCAGTGAAAAGAGCCTGGCTCCATCCTCTTTGCACCCTCCCTTCAGGTATTCATACACACTGATGAGATCCCCCCTGAGCTTCCTCTTCTCCAGGCTGAACAGTCCCAGCTCTCTCAGCCTCTCCTCACAGGAGAGGTGCTCCGGTTCCTTGATCATCTTGATGGCCTTCCATTGGACTCTTTCCGGTATGTCCATGTCTCTCTTGTACTGAGGGGCCCAGAAGTGGACACAGTACCCCAGGTGCAGCCTCATTAACAACGAGTGGAGTGGAAGGATCACCTCTCTTGACCTGCAGGCGACACTTTGCCTAATGCATCCCAGGATATCTCTAGCCTTTTTAGTGGAAAGGGCACATTGCTGGCTTGTGTTCAACTTGGTGTCCACCAGGATGCCCAGGTCCTTTTCTGCAGAGCTGCTTTCCAGCCGGGTTGTCCCTAGCATGTACTGGTGCCTGGGGTTGTTCCTGCCCAGGTGCAGGACTCTGTAGTTTTTTTTGTTGAACTTCATGAGACTCGTCAGCTCACCTCTCCAGCCTGTCGAGGTCTCTCTGGATGACAGCATGGCCCTCTTGTGAATCACCCACTCCCCCCAGTTTTATGTCATTCCACCCAAGACACAAGACAAAGAGAAAGAGAAAGAGAAAGAAATCAAGAGACTATCACAGCAAGGGAAATGATACATCATCAGATTTTGAGTCTTAGGCAATATTTGGGAAACTCAGGGAATAAAATTTTATTTAGTCAAACTGTTTCAGTAGGTTTAACATATTCTAACATATTCTAGGAACCAGAAATAAAATAAATAAAATAAAATAAAATAAAATAAAATAAAATAAAATAAAATAAAAAAGAAAGAAAAAGAAAAAGAGAGAGAATCCAAAAACTAACAGTTCAATTAAAAGAGATACAGTATCAATGAAACATTCACTAAGGAAAATACAGAAACTATTCTATGACTTGGACTGTGGTATCCTGCCATAGAAGTACATGCCTTACCACCTAGGCTTCAAAATTAAATAACCTTCTACTAAGTTTTATGTAGCCTTTAAAGAAGAGGAAGCTTTTCCTCTGTGATTTTGAAGAGCATCCCAGTATCCACAATCTTTTGATATATTCTCCTGGGAAGTTTTGTTTTACAGCTCTTTCAGCTAGAGTAGGTAATAGGATATAAGTCTCTCATTTCCTTGGCAACTGTGCTAACCATTAGGTTACTGTGTGAAAGAAAAGAGTGAGCTCAGCTGAGTTCTCCAAGTGAGAGACTGTTGGCACTTACTTTCAAGTAAAAGTTTTCTCAGGCAGTCTGTGCTGTTCTATAAGCTTTATTCTCCTAAATACTTTTTATTGCAAATGTATAAAATAAGACAATGGAAACCATAAAAGCCACAAGATATATATAGTATATTTGGCCTGGTTACTACTAGAAGAGCATTTAACATTGCTGTTAATAGCATTTAAATAAATATATTTAAACAATAACCTGGTCCAACCTGCATAAAGAGCTAGGAAGTGATCCTTGAAGCCAAGGCCAAATGACATTAACCATCCCGTAACAGCATGGCTTAGTACTGGCTGCTTGTTGAGCAGATGTCTTGGATGGAGCTAATCCAACAAAGAGACAGTGGCCGAGATAACAATTAAGTAGCATGCTCAAGATCACTCTGTGGCCCTCCTTTATTTCACCACAGATGTACAAGAACACAGATAAGTTAATGCTTAGGTTTTCTCAAAGTTTTCAAAATCTTATACAGACTTCAAAAAATGTTAACAATTAAAGTTAGAATATTTTTAGATTTTATATTAATCCTTGTGAGCCTATTCTATGTTTTATTATTATTATTATTTATTTATTTATTTTGAAACTAGCAGTCCTATCTGGAATAAATTCAAAACCTTCTGGTTCATAAAAGGGCAGGTATAGTCAAAGCATGACTTTGTAATCTGAAGACAGCTACACCAAAGACAGTTCAATCAGTTCAAGCTAGAGATGTGGTTTTCAACCATTTCTACTTTTGGAAGCTTAGCTATTTTTCAGTAGCATAGAAAAATTGAAGCTTACTAACAAATAATCACCCTGCTTTTCTTGATTACCTGTTTTATATTCTTATGAAGGAATTTACAGTTCCAGGAGTCTAGATATCACAGGTTAAAAACCACTATGTTGGACAAACCCTCTATATATCATCCTGCAGTATTTTCACATGCACAATTTTCACTTGCCTTTCTTTCTGATTGAAACGAGACTTTAGCTTGATGTGTTTCTTTGGGCTCAGTTGGCCTCCCGTTTCCTATCTATTTTCTTATGGAGAAGGTGTTTCCTTCACAGCTTGTTTCCAGATGGTGGCTGAATTTGTCTCTTCTTTCCAAGGCTTCTAAAGTTTGTAAGAGGAAAGCAACTGACAGATGTGTGTAAGATAAAAGCATTCTTCTCTCACAAACATGGCAAATTAAAATTACACAGGAACCTATATTCACAGTGCTAGATTCTCTCCACCTGTAAAATATCCTATTTTCCATTTGATTTACTCTCAAAGTAACATAAAATTACAATAACATCTGTTCTGAAAAGCAACTGGATAATGAGTTAGTGAACCACACTGAACTACCCCACTTGACATTTATTCCATTATTTTCACTAGTTCTAAACCCAATAAAGTCTTTTCATGACAATCTCTTCCCAACCTTCTTTTAAGAGCAGAAGCTGAGATTTTTCTATGGTGAAGGCATGTCATTTCCACAGGAAAAAAAAAAAAAAAAAGTAGTAGGCATAATAGAATATGAAAAATACCTGACAGATTTTTAAAGAACAAAGATGTAGATAAATTTTAAAAATATGACCTGTTCTTCATAATTTAAAAGGAAAGAAGTGGTTGCTTATTTGTCTAACTGGGAGGTATTGCTAGGGAGTCCAGTCATGAGGGAGATATGTTCAGCAGCAGTGAGTTACTGAATCCCAAAGGGAAACGAGAAAAGAGCAAACTCCAAAGAACCTACCACCCCAAGAAACATGTCCTAAATGAGTTCATCTTCCAATGAACTAGAGAAACATTTTCTAAAGAATTCTTCTTTTTAGACTGCACATGTAGGGCATTTTATTATCATTTCTGATCATGCACAGACTTTCTTTTAAATGTATTACAAAGTATTGACTTGTAAAAGTCCTTGAAAAGATATTTTATTTCTGGAGTTTAGACCAAAACTGAAGTACAGAGTCAAAACCCACTGAAGAAGAACACCAACCTACCAGGATTCAACCTGCAGCCTAGGCATCTCCTCTAAATTAAGTATCCAAGCTTAGGATCAGCTTCTGAACAGATCTGAGGCAAAGCTAGAACCACAAAGGCTGGGCTCAAAAGGTGCTCACGTTCATGGACATGGACATCAAATGCCCCATTGTTACCTACTGATATTCTTATGAAGAAATAACTATTTGCTCCCAGCTTGCTTCCAGCTGTTCCTAATATCACCTATTGATCTGGTCATTAATATCCTAATTGCATTTGGTCATTTCAGGAAAGGGAGAGGCTATTTTGGATGAGAGTGTACATCTTCAGTAAATAGTATTTTACTGATTTTGTTCCCATTTAATGGCTAAGCGCTCCTTCCGCAAATATTTGCCCACGGGAACAGACTGACTCATGAACAGATCAGGTGCTCCTCTCATTAACCTTTTGGGATAACATGCTCTGTTCTCTGCCTCTGCAGTGACTGTCTGTAAGACAAACTCATTTGGAAAGCTCTACACAGCTGCAGACAGAACAGTGTTTCAAGGGTTTCTAAGGCTTCTAAGGCAGACTTCCCTCCAGATTACTTGCCTGAAAGCCTCCAGATCAGTCCAGAAAGCAATGAGGATGCAAAAACAATAATTTCTTTTATCGAGATGTTAGTTATGTATTTTACAAGTCTTTCAGGCAGGGTCCTCCTTAATATATGAGTAGAATCAAGAAGTCCAGCGGGATGGTTTGAACTTTACCAGTGAGCTGAGCTTCATGGTGCTTGTCTGGGTTAGAGAGCAATGCAGATGATTGCCAAGCCAGGAACAGTAGGCTTGTAGCTGTTGCAGGATGCATGACTCACGCACTGGCAGAGCATCCTGACTCAGCAGGCAGAGCAGGAATGGGACAGCATCCATGTGGCCAAACTCAACCTGGGGCTTTGTGAAGATACAGAGTGAGAAGTCAGTGGTTCCCTTTCTTCTTTACATTCCTGGACAGCTGTTGCACAATTTGAGCTGTGGTGGTGTACTGGGTCTGTCTGGGATAGAGTTAACTTTCCCTGCAGCAGCCCTTGTAGCTAGAACAGCGCTGGTATCACACCAGTGTTTTGGCTACTGCCGAGCAGTGCTGGCACAGCACCAGGACTCTCTCCAGACCCCCCAAAGCCAGTAGGTGGGGGTGGGCAAGGTCTGGGGAGGGGACATGGCCAGGGCAGCTGANGGTATTGAGGCTCTGCGTCCCAGGACGTGGCTGGGCATCGCTTGTTAGTGGGAAGTAGAGAATAACTTGTTTTTCTCTTTTCCTCTGTGCTTGTGCACAGTCTTTGCTTGTGTGTATGTGTATATATATATATATGTTGTTGGTTTTTTTTTCCTTCCTCTTCTTTAATTAAACTATCCTTATCTCAACCACTGAGTTTTTTCTTCTCCCCCTCTCTTTTTGAGGAGGGGGAGTGAGAGAGCGGTTGTGGTGGAGTTCAGCTGCCCAGCAGGGTAAAACCACCACAGGTGGAATTATCAGATTGACCTTTTCAGCCTGCTAAAGTGGAACGAAGCTCTTGAGTAAGCTGTTTTCAGACTACAAAATCCCACCACTCAGTGGTGCTGAGATGACTAGTTTCAGACAGTCCAAGACAGAGTCCCAGAAAGTCTGTGTTAAACTTGCATGGGGATAGACAAAGGGTTTCCCCACAAAGGACTGTGAAGAGGTCATTAGGATCCGAATTGTCTAACCTTTCAGTTTTTACCTGACAAAAATCCATTAAAGCAGTCTGCTCTGCGACTTCATAAGTAACTTGTGTTTTTCTCTCAACTGTGAAGCAACCTACAAACTGTACGGGTTCATAGATCCAATTATATTATTAATGTCTCCTATCTCACAGTCTGCTATCATCTTTGGGATGACAATTGCAGGGAAAATCACCCGACGCATTGTTATCCCAATACCAGCCACACAGCCAGATTTCAGCTTCTCTGTATCTCTCTCATATGCTGAATCATCTGCTGTATCCAGAAGGCATTTTCAAGAGACGGTTTCTGCTCATGCTAACAGAAATCTGACGTGTCAGCCCACAGATTTGAGATCCATCCTCAAAGTGCATTTGTGTTCAGGATCTTGTTCAGTTGCCTAAACGTAGGCACCAAGGGTACCTCCATGCCTCCAGCTGCCACTGAAGAAAGGTGAAGATGTCTCATGGTACTTGTGTCAAACCTGTCGGTCCAGTGTACCAGATATCAAAGGCATCCTGAGTCCTCTAGGGCATCTCAAACAATACTTACCAGTTATGTTTGGGTAACAACTCTGTGCTTCTGATATGAAACCAGAACTAGATAATCTCATTCCTGGCAAAGACGGAGTCAGTTCTTTTAGTACTTTTGCAGCAGAAGGGCCTCCAGTTGGATCTTGAACTAGCGGCATCTCAGGCTATCACTTAAAACTTCTAAATTAAGGTTAGAGCTGAAGCCATGACAGAATCCCGGAAAGTATGTTATGAACAGGATTCAGAAGAGTATGTGAAGTCAAACATATTTATTGTTTTATGATTTTTGCTGTTTCCTCTCATGTTTCTTACAGAGGGGATACAGTTAACTGATCTGTCCCCCTCTCCAAATGGGGCACTAAGCACAAAAAATAGTGCCTAAAAATAGGGGAGAGTCTAGTCTTTACACCTCTACAAAAGACTATAGAGTCCAGATCATAGGGCTCGTTAGTGACTTAGTTGAATCCAGTTTAAATATGTGAGAAACTGTATCCAGTTGCAACGATTATTGTGTGCTTCAGCAAGAATTCCCCATGTGTGTCATCTGTTTGGAAAATAGATTCATCAAGCAGATTTCCTCATCAGCTCAAACTCTGATTGAAAAGACAGGCAGAAACTTTCTTTCATGGCAAAACATTCCAGCAAGATTATTTTTATTGAAAAATCTTCTGTTCATAATATTAACTGAAAGGCCTCTTCTATTAAACTTAAATTTTGTCTTTCTACTATGGAAACCAGAAAAGCAGTTTACTACTTTTAGAAGATCCTGTTGTCTGAAAGGCCCCAGGAAAAGTTTGTGGATTTACCCTATATAATACCAGACTTAAATTTTTGGTCATCACTGGCTCCATTTACAGAGTTGGGAGAGAAGGCAGAAGACTCTTGCATGCCCTTATGCCATAGTATTTTCAGATGGCAAACTACCCCACCTGTCATTTGAGTCACCCACTGGCTGTTGAGAGTCAACAGCAACTATCTTCATGATTTGGGATCTTCAGTTATTTGCCTAAAATTAGTTTGGAAAAATTGGGACTCTACAATGTTTCAACACGCTGGCTGGTTAAAGTGTTGTTGATTCTTACAAAACAATCTGCAATGTGCAGAGCAGAAAGTAGAGTTGGGAAAAAGAACAACAACAACAACAACAAAACAGAAATCCCTGTATTTCTTCTATATAGTTAAACGAAATAGTCAGATGAAGCACTCTTTCAGTTTCACCGGTCCTTAAAAGTTTTCCATTCTTGTTCCCATCATCACTCTTAAATGAAGTATCTTAACTAAGATCTCAGTTTTGTTTTTTTTGTTTTGTTTTGTTTTGTTTTTTAATGAAATTGCCTTATATTTTCCCCAAAGCAGTTGAACTAATCTAGTTTGCAACTATACTTTTTTAATTTTCTCAGACTGGCTGATCCCTCTTTAATTTCTTAATCATACTATCATTTATGTTGGAAAAAATCTTCAAGATCATCAACTCCAACCATGAATCGAATCCCGACAGTAAACCATGTGCCTTAGTGCCATGTATTCTTAACATTTTACAAATCCATTTCTCTGTCTCTTTTTAATCTTTGTTTCCTGTTGAGTATCCTTTTTTTTTTTTCTCATTATCTCCTGATAAATTATGTTGCAAGGCATGTTTTTATTGTTTCTAAAAAGAATTCATGCATATTAGTATTTGTGAGCACTAGCACTGTGGTTGATACACAGATAAATTACTTCATGTTCCCTAAGCTTTCATAAACGAGCAAGAGGGGAAAGGGGAAGATGATGAAGGCTTGCTCTCAATCTGACATGAAGCTGGAATGCAGCTGGAGATTGTAGATGGACCCAGATGTTGGGACACTTCCCCGTATTCCACAGTTTAGATTGCCTTAAGTACTATTAGTATAGCAGAAAGGAAATCAAACAAGCAAATAAAGAGAATACATTTATTTTTCCTATGAGGCTTTCCGATCTTCCTTTCCAAAATGTAGTACTGGCTGATCCATCTTTTCCTAGAATGAACATTTAAAGCTCTAAAATTTTGACTGTCACTTCAGATCATGACCAGAAAAGGCTCAGTTAACACTTGTTTCTTTTGCTGCATTCATACTGAACCATTCACTTTAGGATTATTAAAGGAAGTTATAGGTTAAATTCAGTAGAAATCAAGAAGCAAGGTTAACCTATTTAACTACAAGAATCAAAGCTGCAGCCTGTTTGCTTGTTCACCTTTAGAATGACCTGGCAGAAAGTATAGCTTCATATTCATAAACAAATTATAAAAAAATCTTCAAAGAAATATATTTCTTTTCTCTTCAAACCTTTTATACTTTCTAAAGTACCCAAACTATTCATTTCCAAAGCATTTCTAAAGCATTAGATTGTCTACTATTAGCTACACTCATTTAAAATGAATATATATTATCTTCTATTACCAAATCTCCTTAGCTAATTTACTAATATAACTTAACTTTGAACTTGGGTGCTTTCAAAAACAATTTTATCAAGCATCCAAGACATTCCAACTTAATAAAGATATAGCTTTTCTTTCCTCTCTAGACATTATATACAATTTTAAAGGGTAACTAGAGTCTTTCTGATAGTAAACTAACATATTTATCAACATGCCCATCATTTAATTCATTTTATCCAAATAAAGCAAACTTTTTAAACCCAAATTTTCCTTCATTGGATTTCTGTAAACCCCAAAAGCCTTAGTAGCTTCACTATATTTATACAGAGCTGTTGTTAAGTACAAAAATTCAGAAGGTCTTGAATTTTAAGAGCTAGTCTTGGTCTGTTCTTAAATATTAGGGAAAAGTCTACTCCAGGAGAAGAATAACAGGAATAACCTTATCTTTGCATATATCTAAAAATTGCAATAATAAAAATTTATTATGAAATGCACAGCCTAAGCATAAACATATTAACTGAATTTCAGACAAGAATATATTAAGTCTCTGTTTTCTGTTTTTCTCAAAGCACAGCAGAAATAAAATTCTAGCAATTTGTGAGGTAAGAAGATCTAGCAAAAACTAAATTATACATTTTAGAAGCAAAGGAAATTTGTTGCAGAACTTTCTAAAACTGGAACAAGTTAAGGACTTGCATCTGACATGCATTTTGATCAGCTCACCAGGCAACTTAGTGCAGCAGCCCAAAAGCAGTTCCTATATTAAAAAATGAACTGTTTTAAGTGCAATGGAAACTTAATAGGATGAGCAGCAGCTAGCAGCTTTGAGTAATTAAGGTCTGAGGACTATACTGGGATATGGCTTCAGCTGAAAGTGAACTGATGTGGAAAATAAAATTACAGTAACTAGCAAGCAAGATCCTTGAACTTCGAAATACAACTTTCTGTATTGTGGATTTCAAGAAACAAGGTTGGTAGGGCTTGCTGGAAGACCTCCAGTGAAAATGACTAAGAGTTTAAGGGCTAAAATAAATGAATGCATTTTGATTTTACTGGTTCATAAAATTGAAGAGAGCTATAGCTCAAGGTACAAATTCATTCAATGCTCACCTATAATGGAAAAAAAAAAAAAGCCTTCTAATAACAGAAATTAAAAGCATGGCTCCATCACCCCATTCTAGAAGGAAAGATTTGCACCATAAGCCACATCTGCCTTCACATTTTGCTACTTTGCATTGCATCAAGATGAGCAAAGAAACTGAAAAAGCATCATGTTTCTCTAATTGATGCCGTGAGCAGGAAATACTTGAAAATGTCATGAAAATGTAGCTACCTAACTTTATATTGCATTTCATTTCTTTAAAAACATAATTTCAGTAACTGCTTTGAATGGAGAAAAGTGCCAAGAAGCTCATCAAGTTATCCTAAATTCAACAGTCACACACGGTGCTTCCAGATTATTTCTAGCACCGTGTTGCAAACAGTCCTATTCTCACATCACCTGTAAGTGCCTCTGGAACAAAGGGGTGGAGATAGTCCATTTGTATACAACTCATTATTTTGTAGGCTGCTCCAAATACCTGTATCTGTATGCCTTTGTACAGACTTAAAGATACCACATTCACAAAGTTGAAGCAAGAGAAACAGGTATAACTGTCTCTTTCTAATACTCTCTCCAAGAATTTCAAATTAATCTTTTCAATGGCAATTATAAACCTGTTCCTTACTGATCTCAACAGTATAGTATATGTAGATTGAATCACTTCTCTTTTCCTCCTCTTCACTTCTCCATTCTGTAATCAAGGATTACATTAAGTCCTTCTCGATACAACAATGTGCTTAGGTGTTACAGTAACAGAGTATGAATTCTTTAAGGATTTAGGAAAATAGCCTGCCTCACTTTGTGAAAAAAAATTATACACAGCTGTGATCAGGTAAGAATTCCCAGCTGATGACCTTAAATGCAGTCCAGGCTCAGAGAGAAATATATTATTGGGAATGGGAATAAGAAGGAAAAGAAGGTGAGGGGATTGTCCATGACCTGAAGGATAGTGGTGGGTCTTTGATGAAATGAATGTTTTCTTTGTCAGTTTGTTTGTAAAATAAAGCCTCTCTGTTTAACTGCAGTAGTTGTACAAGGCTGACTTCTCACAATTCCACTACTTTCGTCTTGTTGCTTTTCATTTAAATAAAAAAGAATACTAGAGGTAAAGTCTTCATTTAAAAAAAAATTGTTATTAGCATATTTGGGGGGGTATACAACTACTAAGTAACTTGATTGTAAAAATGAAAACATGTAGCTGGGGGGATGTCTTTTTTTTTATTATTTGTTTGTGTGTGCTTTGGTGGTGGTGGTATGTGTTTTTTGTTTGTTTGTTTATTTATTTTTATGGCACTAATTTTTGAGTTATTAGCTAGTATAGAGTGGGGCTGGACCCCAGTCAATGATAGGAGCATCCTTTGTGATAGCAGTAAATTCTATGAAAGGATGAATCACATATATATTTTGAGAAGTACTTGCTAATCAGTTTATTTATTTAATGGTCTATTGTTTTCTATGGTGTTGATGTCTGAGTCAGAATGTTGTGTAGTACTAACTTGGATTGCTATGCTTGTAGTTCTGTCAAAGAGGAAAGGAAGACTTATTTAATGAGACCTACTTTTTCATATAAGAGCATAACTGATGCTATTTCATTTTTGGTTGTCTATCACTGCAATCCCTTCTGTTACCTGAGGAGTGACACTAAAATAATTACAGGGTAATTATTGTTGTCATTCTGTTTGTACTTTTGATAGTAGCATAAATTTAGTGTTCTAGTTATCTTTTGATAATCTTTGAGTACCAGGGAGTTCTAGGGGAAAAAAAAAAAAAAAAAAACAAAAAAAAAAGTATCTTTGAATCTTGAGCCAAGGTTCACAGTTTTTTATGTGCCTCTTCTCTATAATCAGTTAACTTTTTTTTTTTTTTTTAAAAAAAGCTTAGTCCTGTAGATCTTCCTAACATCTGACTTAAGTGCTAATGAAAATGGAATGCAAACTGCCCAACTGCTTCAAGGTAATGCGAGCACTTTCCAAATACAGAACAAACGTGTACTACTTAGTGTTTTTAGAAACTCTACTATCTTTACTTATTAGTAAGAAGAGAGAACATAGTTCATAAACCTTCCTTGAGTCACTTCCCACCTCTTCTAATGTCTCAGAATATCTTCCTTATTTCTCTTTTTCCCACTTCATGGTTGTTTTGATTCTGGTTGTTGTCTTCATTTTGCAGCTGAACAACAGGCTTAAGCTAATTTGTCTTCTTTCCCAACTCAAAAGAAACAAGGGGGAAAAAAAAAAAAGAAAACAAAAATACCACCAACAAACAAACTTAGAAACATTACTAAAAGCTAGGAAATTCTGTGTTTAAACTTTTCCTCCCAATATCCTTCAGTCGATTATCCTATTTCTAGATCTAGGCCTTCTAAAACATCTACTGTATATTAATAATCACAATACTTCTAAACAGAATATTCTTAGTATATTCAACGTAATCATGCCATTGGAATGGATTTCTTTGTGATCACCACATTTCAGTCCATAGATCACCTTCGTACGTAGCCCTTGTAGTCCAAAGCAATTGTCAGCTTGAGTATAGTTCTCAATATATTAAAGGTAGTATTTCTCCATGAACTCATTTCTTTGAACCTTTATCTTGCCCCCTGAAACCTTCATAGCATTATCACTTTTCTTTAATGTAATCTTTTCTTTAGTGTTAAAGACAAGCATGGTCCTTAAGTATTTTCTTTGGTTTGACTTCCCTTTCTTCTTCAGCGTGCTGGTGCCATTAGACTGTCCATAAGGCTATGCATGTACTGCTAAATGAGGAAAACAGACCCTATTTCAGGGTCAATTGGCACCACCTGGCTCATGTCCTATGTGCCTAGCACTAGCTTCTTCTCAAGTAAACTAAATGCATCTATATGACTTAGCCACAGCTTTGCTGTTCTTCTGAGTATAGAGGTATGCCTAATGTGCTGCCATTCTCCCTGGACATAATCTTGTATGTTTTTTGTTTTTTTTGTTTTTTTAAACAACTAGTAACAAGTTTTTACCTTGCCAGTTACGTAAACTCTCTCACAATTGATAGTGAGGTTGATTCTGAAAGTTGAATGCTTGTTTATATTAAGACAATTTTACTTGAATTTTTACACTTCTAACATGCCCATATAAGCAGATAAATAAATAAATAATAATAATTAAAAAAAAAAATAGTGATGCTTCTCAGTTTCTGTTCCTTATGTGCCAGGCTGTACCCCATGTGCTTGGTGTTCTCCTTGTACCACAAAACACCTTTCTACATGAAAGCTCTAATTTTCCACTAAGATTAACAAATTCTCCTCCCTCAATGGGACATACAGATCATCTTACTTACACATCTTTCACTACCACTTGAGTAGTGAAGTATCCAACTTATTTTCTTGCTCATTTTACAGCTAACAACATGTTTTAATATTTTTCTTGTCTACTCTGGAGCCAGGGTAGGTATCAAAGAATACCAATCTGTGACTTATTTTCATCAGATTTTTAGAGGTAACTGTACATTTCTAAAGCTTTGGATTACACCAAGACATTTATCCACTGTGTTTTATAACCACTGGAGACTTGCTAAATATGTTTACAATTCTTAACAACATTGTTTCTATTGTTTTGTTTCTGTCCAAGGGAACTTGGACACTCTCCTCTTGCCCGTTATTGAGTTCCCCATAAGGTTTTTTCTTCATCAGTAGATAACATCATATAAACTATTTGTATTTTGAAGAAGGTTGAAGAACTTCTTTTGACAGCTGCTGGCTGCAAAGTGCACAACCCGTCCTGGCCAGTTTCTGGACATGTGGAGAAATCTTTGATATACTGTCCACATCAAAGTGGAAGAGCCATGGCATCATCCTCAGGCTCTTCCTGTTAGCTGGTATTTATATATGTTTGTGTATGATATCTTATTTAGGTGTTGGGTGAGAAGAGACTGTTGGCCACCACTCTTCAACACCTTTCAAAATAATATGAGTAACCTGAAGCTCTAATGAACAGTAATATTGACTGAGATTTTTCAGGTCAACCAATTAAATATTTGATTATCAGTAGCAAATCCAAACATAGTGCTGTGTTCCAGTAGGCTGCTAGTGGAACTCGGACAATAGAATATCATGTGCTAGAATAATGTTGGAGCAATGTGCTCAGCTACTCAGAAGTGTCCAACAGTCACAGGCATAAGTCTTCTTTGTGATACTGGAAGTGATTAGAGCTGCTTGAGTTCCATTCCAAGTTTTAATAAGCTCACATTTTCAGAAGCTCCAATAAAATAACTTTACATAGGTCGGTCAGTGGCACTTATTCTTACATAAGTAAGGAATGTCTATAGATGCAGAACTTCTTTGAGTGTATTTATATGTACTCCATTATGCTCTGATGTCACCTTGTTTTTGTCTTGTCTGTCATAGCTCTAGTTACTGTGCTATCATTTATTCCTTGTAATTTTTTTATCCATTTGCAGCAGTTTTAGTTTTTCTTTTCCTGTGTCACCCCCTCTCTTGGTAGGTTTCTTACCTTTTCTATCTACCAAAACAGAACTAATCAAAAAAAGTGATAGTAAAATCTGGGACTGTTTAATAGTTTGTAACTGGTGTCAGGACATTTTCTCAAGAAGCTGTATTTGGTTCTCAGACATCCAAATTAGGACGAATCTTTACAGAGACTGATCATGTTACCTCTTGGCTTTCATAATTACTCTTCTCATCTTAAAACTCGCTGACATTTTGAATACCACATTAAAATGTCCACTAGAATTAAGCATGTGTTCCATTCATATTCAAAGTAACATTTCAAGTGTTGGCTATGCATGTTTCTTGAACATGCTCCTTAATTTTTCTTATAGCTACAACTTTAGTCCAAAGAGGATTTTAGTATGTTCTAAGAGGTTACGTATCTTGTTTTGGGCATTGCCTAAATTTCTTCATTGTTGTTTTGATTCTCCCAAATACAGAAGATCTGACCATATGCAGAATGGTGTTTAGGTCCACTTCCTCTCACACTTCATGCTCTACTTCCTGCAAAGGTGCTTCTGTTTGTATTTTCCACTCACAGAGTATGCATTTCGGAGAATCCCAGAAGGGCTGAGGTTGGAAGGGACCTCTGAAGGTCCTCTGGTCCAATGCCTCTGCTCAAACAGGGACTCCTAGAGCACGTTGCTGAGGACTGTGTTCAGATAGCTTTTAAGTGATGGATTTCATTTAATCCCTGCATGTGTCTTTGCAGTCAGCTACAATGTCATTTAATTTTCTTTTCAGAACTTGTTTGGGTAACTGAAATCTCCACTTTTCCTAACTTTGATGGAGTACAGTTTTCTTCTCTTTCTTGTATTCTAGTTCCTATTACAAGCTGGTCCCATATCAGGCATTTTGTAGCCCTCTAAAATGTTTAAATGCTAAATCATAAGATCTGAAATTTCACAGTATTCAGAACCGATGTGTCACGCTTTAAGAAAAAACAAATAAAGGGAAAGAAGGTATAAGGTACAATAGGACCTGGATTAATCTATAGCAGGCAGTGATTAGAGGGAAACACTTTAAGGCAAACCTTTCAGAAGTGTTGTAGGCACAGCACCTGATGCTTCTAAATACAGGCAAGCAAAGTTATTTTTAGCACAATAATTTCGGGGAGAAAAGATGGAAGTGAAATAGAGTGCTAATTCTGAGTTAAAGGAATAGGAGTAGGAAGGAGAGCGAGCAGTGAGGAAGCCAGTTGCATAAGATATGTCCCCTACCCTATCAGGCCAGTCACAAGCCTCTGGAACAATTCCCAGTGTACTAAAAGCATGTTACTACACTTTATGACAAACTGCAATACCATGTAGCAGAGTTAGCAAAATCCATACTTTCAGATGCAGAGTCTAGAATGGGGGGGAACCTGTAGAGACAGAGGACGTCCCACAGTAGTTGGGTAGGCTTTGGCCAAATGCTTTAAAATGTGCTAAAATCTGAGCTGAATAATTTGTTGGTTGCATGCTTTACCTTTTTGTTTAACTGTATATTATCTGCTCCTAGAAGCATTAGGAACAGTTCTTGTTCCAGGGACCACTTGACGTGGGTTGATGCAGGGTGCTACACCAAGTAGGACGAAAGTTACAAACACAGCTATGAAATGGGAAGTTCCTTTTGACTGTCCTACTGATACATATTAGTAAGAAAATAATCTGTCAAGTGGCTAATGTAGTAGTCCTCAGTAATTATAAGTCTACGGGGGGAGAGGGAGAGACACACACAAAAAAAGGAAAAGAATAATGTAGCTAGTGTAGCGACAGGTATATGCATAGCATTCAAAGTCGAGTAAATGCAATGTGATGATTCATATGTAGAAAGCATATGTGTGTTTGAACTTACGGTTGAGAAAGTTCACGAAGCTTTTCACATAAATGAAAACCTGGGACTCTGCATTTTTAAAGCAACACAAACCCTGAAAGGAAAGCCTGCCCAAGAAAACTGTTTTAAGTAACTTTTAGCTACTGAAAACACATTTGTGGATAACTGCATGGGTTTTCAAGCATTCAAGCAGTTGCACTTTAGAATGGTGTTTTTTTTTTTTTTTTCTCTCTCCTTCTTCTGTGATCACAGCACCATTCCATCACTCTCCTAGCTAGACTTATAAAACTCTCAAAATTGTCCTAAATACCTCCCTGGCATCCTTCTCTGAGACTGGAATTTGAATTTAAGATTGACCTGTTTTATCCATTTGAGAAGTCTCAATAAAGTAATTTCAGTCTTGTACGAAAACACAGTTCAAACGGAAATATAATCTCATCCCATTTTTCTTTTTGGGATATGCAAGATTTTCTTTTTTTTTTTTTTTCCTGCCAAACCAATTTAGTTTCCAAGAGAATGCAGGTGTTCTCTGTCTTGTAAATGATTTACAGCCCCTGTGTCTGTTTCATCATTTCTAGTGGAGGACTGGTCTTGAAGACCTAAGTGATTCCTCCATTCCCGCCTTTCTGTGGTAGGACTTTTGAATGTGATTGCATCTTAGTCCATATTTTGTTTCTTTGTCCTATGTAATAATCCAATAAACATCTCATGTTATCTTGGACAGGACTTGAGGTTTCCAAGGACAAGGTCCAGTTTCAAAGCTTGCTGGCACGTGTAGATTTGAATGTCAAACCACATTTTATTTTCCTCTGAAAATATATAATTTCACTGTAATTATATTTTATAAATTGTTGGTAATATATCATCTTTGTGTGTTTCTAATGCTCTTTTTGGTTCTCTAATTTTTTTCCACTTCATTCACACACTACAGTACTGTTGGTTAAAATGTTGTGGGTAACTTTTCTTTCTTTTTAGGGTGACTGCAAATTATGCCTTGGTTATATTTCTTCAACTTTGTCTTCATAGGAACGAAGGAAAAGTCTGAATTTCTATGTAATGGTAAATCTTGTGGAGTACTGTTAAATAATTAATTGCTACAACCTCGAAAGGAAAAAGTTACTCATGAACAGCATGCTTATTGGAACATGTATCTAGTTTTATTTATTCCAATGCCAGTCACATCACCATAGTAGAAGTAAAATGCTGGGGGTTTCTTTGTTGATCTCACTACTGTACCTGAAAGAAATCATTAGTTTAACTTCAAGACTTGATACATATGGTACAGCATTAAGAAATGCCTGGGCTGTAAGCTTTTACTCTGCATGTTCGTTTTTTTTTTTTTCCTCTAGTACATGGGTTTTAAAGAAAGGATTTCAAGGAGACAACAACACAGTTTGGCTAAGGCAGAACTAAAGGCTAAATGTTACCCCAACAAAATGTATAAAAACAAAAGTGGGAGAAGGGGTACACAGAGAGACTTTTAAATTAGCAAGCTCTTTGGGATCTGTGACAGCTGGCATATAAAATGAAAGGTATGTTTAGTTTTTTTGTTTTGTTCTTGGGCTTATTTGTTTGTTTCCGTTTACTATGTCTCTACAATTAAAGTTGGAAAACTTGACTTGCAAAAAAAAATGGCAATAGCAAAGCAAATAAATTTAGAGGTGTGTTTTTCTTTTTCTTTTTCTCTTTTCTTTTTCTCTTTTCTTGTCTTTTCATACGTGAGCTTTGTTTCCCCTCTCTTAGGCTGTATCTAGAATCTAAACACGGGTAAGCATAAGAAGGTGTTGTTTGGTAAACAAGCAGATAGAGGGACGAGCATGTCTACTGTAGGAACAGAGAAGGCCTTGTTTCTAGAGTTAACATAGTTCCTGTCCTACATTTTTTATCAGTAAAGAACTCCTAAAAAGTGCAGGACAGGGATTATGTGGTAAAGTTTTCCGTTTTCCCAACAATAATGAGGTTTCAAAAAAAAAAAAAAAAGGTGCCTTTAATTGTATTCAGAGCTTCGCAGCATCTCTTAACAGTGACAGCCGTTTAGTGACCAAGATATATAACTTCTTCTCTCCCCCCATTACTGATTTAAGTCCCATTTGTGGGTAATATGTGACAGTAAGAGGTAGTTGCTTCAAGTGAACAAGAAAGCTAATATCAACTGATTGTAGTAAATTGTAAGTTTTACCATGGAATTACTGAATTATGTGGTTCATAACTTCCTGGCTGCAACTTAACATGTAAAGTGCCTAGTTTACACACTTTGAAGTTATCTTATTCCAGACTCTGCTTGTGAAGAAACTACTACATTGGTTTGTATCATATTTTGAAAGCTTAAAAAAAAATTAAGGCCTAGAAATAATTAAAAACTGAAAGAATCATGAAATTGTAGAACTTTCCCCTTTACATCCAGTCGTGTAAGTTATAGGAACTTCAGAATTAGCTTTTAGAAATTATTGCAATGTTATGTTGAAACTCATGGTAATACAATGCTGAATCCATGTGAGCAATGATAGTGAACAAGACAGACTGTCAGACTCGGATTCCGGATGATTTCTGAACAATTTGTTCTGCTAAAACCTACTTGTGAAGGTGCCAAGTGTATGAAAGCAACTGCCGAAAACTCCACCATAAAGTAAAAGGGAGGGACTGATTGGCAAAGTGCTTCATTCAATAACAGCAAGTAGATGTTACCAAAAAGGAAAAGAGTATTGTCAGAATTAAAATATACTCTGGTTGCAAAGTAGAACTACCAAAAAAATGGTAGCTTTTAGTTGACTGAGACTGTTTTGATATAATAAATCTGTCTTCTAAGCATCTCTTGCTGGATAAAAGCTCTGCAGCTACATAAAACAAAGGGCTAATTGGTGCAAATTGATTCTCCAAAACTATGTTACTATTTCTTATCTTTTATTTTTTTTCTGGGCACAAATTTGAACTGCGGAAGTATGCAGTATGCCCAGGTCTCTCTTGTACTGGGGAGCCCAGAACTGGACCCAGTACTCCACGTATGGCCCCTGAGTATATGCTGAGTAGAGGGGGAGGATCACCTCCTACAACCTGCTGGCAAAACGTTGCCTAATGCAGCTCAGGATACCATTAGCCTCCTTTGCAGCAATGCTGGCTCATGTTCAATTTGGTGTCCACCGGGACCCCCAGCTCATTTTCTGCAGAGCTCCTTTCCAGCTGGTGCCTGGGGTTGTTCCTCCTCAGTCGCGTTGTTGGTTGTTGTCAAATATTATAGGTCATCCTCAAACATTATAGCTCATCCTAGGCTGAAGCTTATGGAAGGAGGACTGTGCGCTGTGGACACTTGGTGAGATTCCCCCCAAAAGCAAAAAGACTTGAGATAAAGAGATGTAGAGTCATAGTTGCAGCTTGCAAAGAAGAATGTTCACCACACTGTGTGTGGCTCTGTACAACACAAGACCAGACAACTTCTGGAGTGTGGAGCAATATGCAAGAATTGCAATAAATTGCATCACTTTCATAAAACTTTGCCAGTACTTTGCTTTTATAGCACATGCATTAAGATGGCTACAACAGCATTAGTGCAGAGGAATTGTTTCGAGACATGACAGGCAATGTTACACCAGAAGACAGTCTGTTTGTCAGGTAGTGTGTATGTGGTGAAGGAAAAGTAGCAGCTGTTGCAACAAAGCACACAAATGAACAGAAAGGTGTTGGGGGTGGGGTGGAGGGGGTTCTCCCTCTTCTCCCATTCTTGCCTGTAGGAATGACTTTAGGTAGTTCCTAAAAGACAACGTAGAAAGGCTTATTCTGATTTCCAAAGGGAATGCAATTTGGTGGTGGCTAGCACCATAAGACATGGTGCTTGTTTCCTTGTGGTTCCTTTTCTCACTTTTGGATCATCCTTTTCTTTTCCTTCCTCTTCCCCCCCCCCACCCCTGCCTCT
>VXAA01005912.1:185539-243160 GCA_013399115.1 Anseranas semipalmata | reverse complement strand
GGTTGTGGATGGCACAAAAACAGTCGGGTCCCGTATTTTCATCCTTGACCGGTATGAAGCCGTGATGTGGGTGGCCTGATCGTAGGAAGACCCTTCAGTCGCTGTTGTTTTAAGTTTGTAAATGGCTGTAAAGCACGAGTTGCTTTTTGGGTGTTTTCTGTTTTTTGTTTGTTTTTCTGCCTGACTTGAACAGCAAGGGTTATTTCCCCCACAAAAAGGGTGCTTATAGGAGTGGAATAATGTAAGATACTAAAAGAATAATGGAGTTTTCCCAGTTTGCTTTTGCCAAGTGCCGGGAACGCGGACTCTTTAACATTGACATTTGACATCTTTGCAATGACCAAGTTCTGTTCAGATCACGTGACAGGGAAACTGTACCCTTTTACATATATACATATATGTGTATATATATATACACACACATATAGTGTATATATATAGCATAATATACTATATATGCTTCTGTGTATATAGTATGTGTATATATATAGTATTTATATATATACATAATACCTGTAAGTTTTCATACCCTTGTTATTCCTTAGCTCAGTGCTCATGCTTTTTACTTTACATCTTCTTTTCCTACTTTTGACCATTTAATCCTGGGACTGCAAGCGCTAAATGTAAAGAAATTTATGTTAAGCTTTATTCAGATGTGATTGTTCTGTGGCGTTCAGATATTTATCTGAATTTTTACCTTGACATGTCTGTATTATTTAAAGCCGTAGCTTTGAGTTTGTTTTGTTTTTAAAGGTTTTTGGTTTCAGCATAATTCAACTGGTATGTCTTGTACTTACTGNTGCCAAGTGCCGGGAACGCGGACTCTTTAACATTGACATTTGACATCTTTGCAATGACCAAGTTCTCTTCAGATCACGTGACAGGGAAACTGTACCCTTTTACATATATACATATATGTGTATATATATATACACACACATATAGTATATATATAGCATAATATACTAGATATGCTTCTGTGTACTATAGTATGTGTATATAGTATGTGTGTATATATATAGTATTTATATATATACATAGTACCTGTAAGTTTTCATACCCTTGTTATTCCTTAGCTCAGTGCTCATGCTTTTTACTTTACATCTTCTTTTCCTACTTTTGACCATTTAATCCTGGGACTGCAAGCGCTAAATGTAAAGAAATTTATGTTAAGCTTTATTCAGATGTGATTGTTCTGTGGCGTTCAGATATTTATCTGAATTTTTACCTTGACATGTCTGTATTATTTAAAGCCGTAGCTTTGAGTTTGTTTTGTTTTTAAAGGTTTTTGGTTTCAGCATAATTCAACTGGTATGTCTTGTACTTACTGTTGTAGAAAATACTAGCTTTATGTAAGTGTAAATTTCAATGTTTCTTTTAATTGACATTCTTAATGTATTTACTGTTAACTCCAAGATAGCATAAATTGCATTATTTTTGAGTCTATTTCTGATTGATAGGTTATTTTGAGAATGTCAATTAAAAGAAACAGCGACATTTAGAAGTTACTGTATATCTTCAGTTTTGAAGGCCAGATTTAGTCGGGTCTTGGCTACATTGTGTAATCTTGGAGTTAATCAAAGAAGCCAGAATCCTCTGTGTAAGGGAAACAGATTGTTAAGGTATTAGCAGGTAAATGCCAGTTAGTTAATTATGGTGAATACAGCCAATCTGGATAGTAGGACTTTTAAGAGGTTTAATATTTAATAATCAGCTAGTGCTGACTATTTCTTGATACTGACCCCCAATATCTCTTGCATCAGACTGATGGCAGCCAATGTACTGCTTGTGATCTCCGCCCTTTTTCTATAGCAGTGTCAAAACATTCCCGTTTATGGTTTGAGAATTTCAGCTACCTCACAGTCTGGTAGTCTTTAAAAAGAAAAAGAATTTTTTATTTTTTATTTTTTACAAAAATAATAAAGATTCTCCGTACCTTATAGAGAGATGCTTTGAAGTAATTTGTGCCTGCATCTAGTTTCTACAGTAGATAGTGTCATAAAGTAATTGGAGGTTAAGGCAATATACTTTGTAACAAGAGTCTTGATTTCTACCTATGTGGAAAATCTGAACCTATTAATCTTTCAATAAGTGTTTGTGACTATAAAAATATATTGAAGTAGCTTAAAAAACTATGTTTGGCCTTTAGACATTAATAACATTTTCCTGTGCTCTGAGAAGGCTCTCTGCTTTGAAGAGTGATAGCACAACGTGCTTGCAATATGTTGACACAGAATTTTTGCTTCAAGTCTGCAGAATTGTTCTCCGCACTTAAAATAGCGTGATTAATGCCTTGTTAAGCACTTCTATTCCAAACACTGACTTAAATGTTCGTGAAGAACTAGAAAGCTGTATTAGAATGCTTGTACACGGAAAAGGAAATTAGGCATTGTGAAGAGCGTTTAAAAGTTGCGTGTAAGATTAATTTCACATTGGCAAGGTGTTTGTGCTAGCTGTCACCTGAAAACAATGAATATCACGTGTTGAGTAGGATGGAGTAATTGGCTTTGAGACAACTAGCAGTGCTTTGCATTTCCTCATGTAATGCTGGCTGTGGTGTTATGAAAACTTCGGTCTCCAAAGGTTTGGTTGCTATGCTTGTTGCCTGCACCGTGACATAATTATTTATATAGTCTCTTGCAATAACAGATTAGAGTCTCACGCTGGGTTAAAATTAACTTGGCAAAAATGGTCTGTTGTAATCCAGACTAATTCCCCGATCTGGCTCACCTTGTGATTGTACCCATGCTTGTGACAGTGTCAGGGGAAGGCTTGCACGGAAATCTTTGTACAGAGAGGTGGGAGGAGAGAAGCTGCTGCTTTAGTCACCAGTGCGAGGCTAATGATTTTATGAAAGGGAACAGAAAAAGTATTTAATCCTGTAATTTAATGTACAGCCATCTTTAGTCAGATGACAACTTTAAGAATCTGTTAGTTCCAGAGCAGTGGGAAATTTACATGTCAAGACAAGATTGGTTTGGAAGATGAATCTACTCTGAGTATGCTTAATTTGTAGTCTCTGCTTTGTGGCTACTGAAATACACGAAAATGGCCATTAATGGCATTACGGCTGGTATGGCCACGAAGGTCTGTAAAACACTAATAGGAGGTATGAGTCTCTTTAGAGGGCAAGTAAAAACTTCGTGTTATTAGAGCATGAACCCGCTCATACACTGGGTTCTGAGTGGATGTAACTGAAAGTCTGCTGTTACTGAGAATAATGGAAGTTGCTAACTGCTTTTACTCCTGAAACTCTGTATGTGCAAAATAGGGTACTTTAGAAGTATTTCTGATTTTCATGCTTTGCTGTATTCAAATATATAGTTTTTCTAACGTATCGCTTGGAATTTAATCCTAACAAACATCCCTGTCCAGCTGAATTGCTGCTGCTATCTCTTGTGTATCTCAGGGCTTTCCTTAATCCGCCAGTCCCTTCACTTTTCTTTTACTTGTATATACTAGCTGAAATATCAGGTAGGTTTATTGTGTTCTTTGAGACCTCTTGTCATATACAGATAGAAATGAATTTGTAATGGCTTTTGTGTGGCATGTCTTGTAATGAAGATGTTTACTGCATTATATTGACTGAGTTTTTAATATTATAATAACAATATATTCTGAAATGGTAATAATTTCACACTCATGTCTGAGTGTTTTCCCATCTGTTTTGCAGCTTATCCATTGATCTTTACCAAAAAAAACATATATATATCTTTTTTTTTTTTTGTCTGAAGAACATAAACTCAGCAACTGTGAAAGTAACATCATGCAGATCCAAGAATTGTTTCTGAATAGGTTCTTCTTTGATCCCATATACATTTTAAATTACTTAAGAGGACTGTATCTGGATTTCTGTAGTTTCTAATAGTAGGTATTAGAGATGCAGCAGTATTTATTGAATAATAATATTCAATATACTCTTTATGCTCCTTACTAACGCGAGTCATCCTGCTGAGCTTATTAGATTCTTAATTTGTTCTTTACATAGTCGCTGGAAACACCCTATCAATTAGTTTAAAAGCAGTAGGAATTTAAAATACAGCTGCTTTTTCTGGGTTACCTTTTTTGTCCATTACTTCCTCTCTAGAGTTGCTTCTTTTAAATTAGATCCTTCACAGGAAAAAAAAGCTTGTATTAGTATTCTGGGGAAAAAAAAACATCTGTTGTTGTGAACTGACTTGCCTTGAGACCAAGGAAAATTTCAGTAATGACTGGAGTACAAGACTTCTGCTGCTGACCAGAAATCAGACGTCTGTTTCTCCAGCCATTTTGACTGAAGAAGGGGCAGCCAACTTCTTTTGTTTTACAATGATTCTTTCCACTGGATGATAAAGAAACTTCAGGAGGTAGGCCAGCTCATCTGCACTCATAGTGGTAAATCATACATCCTTTGGAGCAAATTGATCACTAGTTCATTGTTTAGGCCTTTCACAGTTAAGTGAAAGTCTAAAAGTCCTCCCTTATGCCCCTAAGTCTTCCCATATGCTCCTTATGCTCAAAAATGCAATGCTTATTTGGCTGTGGAATACTTTAAATATATACTTCTTAAAATTTTATTGGAGAAATGCTATTGAAAAAATTCACCTTTGTGCTGCCAAGTTATTAAAGAATGCAGAGATACCACGTTTATTATATTTAGATATGTGAAATTTGCGTTGGTTTGGTAGCTGATACACCAAAAAGGCTAAATTTCTGAAGATCTAAAGTCTTTACAAAAGCTAGAAGCTGTTTTTTGTATGGGATTTGATACTTTTTTTTTTTGATGAAACTATAATTGCGAAAAGTTTGGAAGCATTCATCTGATTGAAAAAGTAAGGTTAATATACGTAGAGACTAATAAAATGATTAGTGGCATTGATTGTGAAAAATTATGTATTCTTTCTCCCCTTTATTCCTGTAAAAAGATTTGCTTCTCTGGTTTTCAATTCTTATGTTTTGTAAATGTCATTTTACCAAAAAGAAAGTTGAAGTAAGTCTGTATGTAAACTTAAAAGCTTTATTTTATTAGAAAATTTTTGTGCTGCTGAACCTTGCATTAAACTAACCTTTGCTTTAGAAAAGCTAATAAGAATTACTCTCTGCTTTGGGCATTTTAGCTGCAATATAGCAATGCTTTAACACTTTATTTTTGACTCCAGATAAGGGGAGAGCAGACTTCAGGCTGCTCAGGGAACTAGTTAGTAAGGTCCCATGGGAAACTGCTTTTGAAGGGATAGGGGATCCATTAATGCTGGTCACTTTTTAAGAACCACCTCTTAAGAGCACAGGAGCTGGCAATTCCAAAATGTTGGAAGTCAGGCAGGCGGGGCTGAAGGCCAACTTGGCTGAGCAGGGATCTTGTTCTAGAGCTTAGGCAGAAAAAGAAAGCATGTGGCCACTGGAAGTGAGGTTGGGTGACATGGGAGGACTTCAGAGATGCTGTTCACCATTTTAGGCAAAAAATTTAACTTGGCTGAGCAGGGATCTTGTTCTAGAGCTTTGTTTCTCTGTGCCAGTAACCCTTCACATCAAATTGCAGCTCTTCTGTGTCCCCTCCCACGACATTCACTGACCCTGGGCTTCTGTTGAAGTGATCAACTGCGAAATGGTATTCTGGGATGTTGAAGCTGTACTGAAGCATCACTAGAAATCTGATGGATGTAGAAGAGCTCCTTTTCTCTCAAGGTGCTCTTTGTAGACTCAAGCAATTGAGAGGCAGTTCAAGTTAGTATTTTATTTAACTCTAATTTTAATCCAACTCTATAATTTTCTTAAGATAAAATTATAATAACAAAATCACATTGCAGGTGAGATCTAGTAGTAACTTTATAGTAAGCACACTTATGTGTTAGAGTATTGAGTGCTTTGAGGGACAGGGGACAATTTAAACGTCTGTGACCAGAACTGAAATACATTGGAGTTGCAGTCCCTGGGAGCTATAATTAAGTAATTCACATGCATTGCAGTATGTGGAATAACACGTTATTGTTTCTGGATGACAAAGTTGCTGCTGAGGTGTGTGGAAGTATTTTACGAATCTAATAACATTTCTGGCTTGTTGCATGTAAGTGTGTCGTTGATCAAATGTATTTTAGTGTCTGTGCTGGAGTTGTGATCTGAGCCCTGTCTTTTGGGGGCAGAGACTGGTTTCCACTCTTTGGTGCATTCAAAGCTGAGCACAGGGGCCACAGTCTTTGGTTGGGGTCCCCAGAAATACCCACCACTTGCGTCGCACCGATGGCATATTAAATGGGGAGTATTGTCCTCTTAAGAGGGCAGTAAAAATCTCGATAGGACTAGACATACCCACCTTTTCTTGCCCATTTATTTATTTATTTATTTATTTTTCCCCTTTTGTCCTTCATTTTTGCCTGGTTACACATGAGTTGCAAGAGGGCCTGGGCCACAAGATTTCATTGAAAACAAAGTTGAGGAGCATATAGATTCTAACTTTAAGGGAAGCATCAAAATCAATCTGGTTTTAATTGTAAATGATGCAACTCAGCCTGTAAAGGTTATTGCACATTTACCTATTGCCACTTATTAAGGTGCTGACAGAGAAGGTTTCCTTTTTAAGGGGACAGTATAAACAGTGTGAGGCAGCTTTCAGACCTGTTTATGTTAGTGGGAGGCTGCGGGGGAACAGCTCCAGCGTTAACCCTTTCTCTCATACTCAATTAATCATGCTAGCATGCAGGGGAGATTAGGGCAATGGAGGTGAATAAGGAGCTGCTCTCCTGATGCAGCGGCCTCCCGAGTGCCCTGTGTGTCTCCTTAAGCGTGTTTCAGTTCTACTACTGAACTGCTGGGGAGGAACCCTGCTTGCAAATACACATTCATTTACTAAATAAAATCATTCTGCATAACTTTCTGTTTCAAAAAGCAACCACCACCNCCCAGTGAAGTGGTCACAGCATCAAGCCTGAAGAAGTTCAAGAAGTGTTTGGGCAATGCTCTCAGACACATGGTCTCATTTGTGGGTGTTCTTGTGTGGAGCCAGGAGTTGGACTTGATGATCCTTGTGGGTCCCTTTCAACTCAGGATATTTATGATTCTATGATTTATTCTGCTTTTGGTTAATCGAGATGAACTAACAACTAAACCCATGTATTTTACATATCTTCTTTACCTTGTATTGTGATAATGAAAATTGTTTTACAGAGTAGGTATTTTAGAGACACTGTAGTCAATGCTTAGTCTAACATGGTTGGTATTTCTGCAGTGTTAGCATAGCAAACATAATAACGAAAGCTGGAAAGAAGCAAGTAACCTGGCCAATTGCAAAATTATTAATAAATCAAGATGATTAAAAACTTCAGGGTGAAAGCACTGTGGCAAATAGACTAAAATTTATAAGTGCCTTTAAAAGGACAAAGTGAATTCTCTATTTCTCTGATTTGAAAACTTACAAAGCATGGAATCCATGAGGGGAATGTTCAGTTTTTGTATGTTACTAGAAACTAATTTTAGTTTTGCAAAAATGGATGTGGAAACCGCTTTATAAGTCTAGTGATGCTACAGGATACCTTTGTCTTCTTTGTAGTCATGCATCCTTCTGCTTCTTATGAAGAAGGAAAGCGTAGTTTGGAAAGGCGTTAGTGCATGTGATAGAATCACATTGTGTGATTATGCTCTGTGGTTATATGGAAAGTCTTGTTTTTCTGTCACAAGTTCAAGTACAGGCCATGCTGGTGTTGAACAGAAGTTACAAAAAACACCCTGTGAAACTAGGTTTTCTAGCTCTGAGAGTGTGCTTGTATGAGAGCATGTCAAGTATCAGGAGCTACTGTGTGAGCTGTTATTTAGTGACATTCAGAATGCCTACCAGTGGAGAAGGAAAACAATTATGTGGAGAACATGTGGATTTGTTACCTAATCATTTGTGTTGGGAATGTAACAATTTAGCTGTAATATTTTGGTCATTATTGGTTAAGACTTTTCAGTGTTCATATCATAATTGTCTCAGGAAGCATCTTTCTAGAAAATTATAATGACAGCAGATTCCTGCCTCTTTTTCCCATTATTGGCTCCTTAGCTTCAGCGTTCTTACAGACACTAAGCATAGGCGAGTCCTTATGTCATTTTCCTTTCTTGTTAGATTAATCCTTGATGTTTGATCTCTTGATATTGTTGCCAACTTTGATGATCCTGGCTGCTCAGCATGCTCCAAAATACCGTGTTTCTGAAATAGTTTATCCTTTCTGAACGTCAGGTTGCGGATTATTGATGAGAATATTTGTGTGTATGTGGTTGTACGTGTTGGTATATATACAGTGGCAAAGTTCTCAACTGTGGCAACACCTGAGGCTCAATTATTAGCTTTATACTTCCAGTGATTAACTGTTACATTAAATTCATGTTATGTGAAGTCTCTTCCACTTTAAACCAGCAAACATTGCTTGAATATTCTGCTGAAGTACACAAGAATTTGGAATTTTGGTACCCAAACGTTAAAAAAAAAATAAAAATACAACTTCTAAGTAGGACAGGATGAGGGAAATTGGCATATTAGATTTGCAACAATTGTGATTTACTGTTTCCTTAATATTTTAACCAATGGCTGATTTTTTTTCTAATTTATTTCAAGATGGGCCACAGTTTCACAGTTCAAGGAATAAGAGCTAATTTGGCTTAATTGGGATTGGACTTCCATTTTTTAAAGGCATAAGCTCTGTTGGCAATTTAATATGAAGTCTGATATTCTATTCTCAGCAATCTTCAGACTAATCTGTGTGTCCCTGGGATTCTTCCACCTACTGATTTGAGACCATCTGTGTATGTGGTCCAGAGTCTCCATTTTTTTCCGTTTTTCTTTTTATGTTAGTTTGTGGTGTGGGTTCTTTTGTGTTTTTGTTGCTGTTTTGTTTTTAAACTGAGAGGAAATGCCAGTTAATGTTTCAGTTCCAGTTATGCTAACTGCTGTGGCACGCTGATGGTCTGTTAAGTGGCAGACACCGCAGTTAAGGTTAGGCTGGAGCTGGAGTAATTTAAGAAGTTACCTCTGCTGGCTGTGTTAAATGTGTTGAAGGGGCTTTCTGCTTCCTAAAAGCTTGACGTTGGATTTGTGCTTCTGCTGTGTTTACCACTGTGTGGGGATTTTTTGGTTTGTTTTGTTTCACACCTCTTCCACTCTGCACCCCGTCCCCTGCTGTATTGTGCTCTTCCTCTTGGCCATGATATTTTGAAGATGCTTTAGTAAATTCTTCTCTTGACATATGACTACTGATGACTTTATAGAGAGCGCATATAACAACATATCAGTAAGGCTTTCATACTGAAGCATTTCCTGCAAACTGTTTTCCATGTCCTTTGTTTACTTCAGAAACTTGACTCCATACAACATCCCTCGAATACATGGTTGCATCTCTTTTTTTGTAACTTGCTTGTCATAAACAATACTTCAGCCTGAGATGCTGATAGGAATAGTCTTAGAATTAACTAAAGCTTTTATATTTTAAATATACTCTTGCTAAGGAGTCTTTCACAGCCAATTGCTACCACTCCAAAGTGGTACATACTATATACTAGAAACTGGCACAGGAGAATGGGCTACTTGTACTCTAAGTGGCTACATTAAGGTGTATGGGTTTTGTATGTTTAAATATATGCTTCATTTTTTTCTTAGCAACCAGTATTTCTTAGTAAATACCATGTCATAGCTCAGTACCACCCTTCAGACTGATAAATGTGTTGGACTAAGTTTTTATTGTTATAACTGAATGATACTTCTTTCTTTGCATATGATATATCTATCACTGCTTTAGTCTGAGAAAACTGTGGATATTTTTCTTTCCTTACTAATTTAATAACTCTAAATCTGTACTAGTTACACAGCCTAGAAAAGAAACAAAAGTTCAGGTTCCTTGTCCCCACATAAATCTGGAGCCCTTTGGTTAGATTAGTGCCATTCCTTATTTTTCATTTTCTTCCCTGGATTTTACTTGATTCATGTTCCCAGGCATAATTGTCTAAGGTAATGGTTTTGAACTGCGGTTTGTGAACTCTTGGAAAATACTTGATAGATTCTATGAAAGGGAAAGTAAGATAAGGTCAAAAAGAATTAGCCAATTGTTAGTAGTTTTAAATTCATTAGAATGATCCAAACCACTACTGAAAATTTTTATAGGTCTGCAAGTGAAAATAACTGGAAGCCTCTTCTGTAACTTGTGCTGCAGTGTCATAGGATTTAGATTGTTTTGATCATGGGCTCCATCAGTCTGGAAAAATACCTAAGAGTTTGAGCCTTAACAAGGTCAAATCCTGAACTCTTCATTTCCCTTCTCCAGTATTCTCTGTCTTGTTGATAACATCACTCATCTTTTCTGTTGCTGAGCCTTTAATGCAATGATCGTCTTTATACAGATCTGCAGCCAGTCATTTGCATTACATTGAGATGAGCTTGTTCTTAAATACCATATTCTCCCGTTTTTATTATTACAGCCTCATCTCTCATATGTTGATTTTCTCGCTATGAGTTATGTGTATTGTTACTCATGACTCACCTTTTTTTTCTGGTTTTGCCTTTCCTTTTTCTCCTGTTAGCCAATATATTATTCTTTCTAACAGATATGCTCTGTTTTCTTTACGCTTGTATGTTCTCAGAGTAGTCATATCTCTATTGCATTTCTGTTGAAACCAATCAATTCTTTATCCCATTTTATTAGTAGAATATATTCCTATAGAGTGTTGACCGTTTGCAGCTGCAAACTGGTAAGTTTTCAGTAGTGCACACTAGGTGGTTGCGGCTTGTGCTGTTCAGTGAAGATGATGTAGTATTTATTTTTCTTTGCAACAGTAGTCACTCTGTGTAAGGATGTTATACTGTCATTAACAGCTGTTGATGTGCTTTTTCTTAATAAACACAGTTCTTCCTTAATTTCATGGAGCATCTTCTCTAAATTAAAATTATGCTGGTATGATTAAAAAAAAGAAAAAGAAAAAAAGCTTTGTATGCACTTCAGTTTTGGTGGTTGCATTTAGGTAGGAAACTAGCCAAAGGTGCTGATATTGTTTTTGCTATGGCTGAATGACTTTTTTATTTTCACCGAAGCAGATAAAAAGTAGTCCTAAAACTGCCTGTAGAGGTGAGAGATACAAAATGCTTTCCTCTACACTGAAAAACTTGAGGTAGAATACTTTACTTGCATGTATTCTTGCAGTTCTAATTTCATAGATAATGTTGCAGCTAATAAATGAAAATTCAGGAATTACAGAAAAGAAACTACACCTATCAGTGGTTGTGTTGAGAAAACATTCTCTGTGCAGAGAATCCTTTGTAGGAGTGCTTCCTTGTGTGTTCTCTTTGCTACTAAAACAGCATAAATATATCATAAACATCTTTATCTATAAAAGGGAAATTTCTAGATACTGTTTCGCAGTTCTGCAATTCTGTTGTGGTTAAATGAAAATCAGATCCATTTCACTTGTGTAGTTGGTCTTAATTTTGTTTCTAGTATCTGCAGTATTTAGTTTTCAGACTGTGTTGGAGAGGTTTATAAAGGGTATTCCAGCAGTCTGAATAATCTTCCTTAAGCCTCCAAAAATTTGATTTTCAAGGAAAAAGGAAGCTAACTGTTTAAAAAGTTCATGTAATAGTAATAATAATACAATGTGATGTTGTAAGCTTGAGAAATTGCTCTGAGTTATGAAACTGAGAAGTCATGATTAAAAAGATGTGCAATTTCAGCTCTCAAACAGTAGCGCATTAAATTCCCAGTTGAGAAAGTAAGTAATAAGATTTTTTTTTTTCCTTTTCTGTACCAGAGTGTGCAGGGAAGAGTTCCAGACCATAGTAATGTGGCTGTTAGCCTTAGCTATCTTCCAGATGTTTGATGTCTTAACTTACATGTAGCTTCTGGTTAGCTCTGTATTCTTCCCCATACAGTGTTCTCCCAAATCCATCAGACTCTATTTGTTTTGGGTTTTTTAACCTTCTCTCTTCAGATGCCTTAGAAGCCCCATTTAGCCTGTCCTACTGGTCTGCCTCTGTTTTTCTCCTATCTTAATTGGATTGCAGCTGATATTCCTTACCCTGATTACGGATTGAGGTGGCAAGGTTTTGATGATCTTTCCATTTGTACATAAACTGCTTAAGCTCTGCCTTGCCTTTTATATTGGCATGGTGAAAATTCACATCAGAACGCTCGTTTAATAATTCAAAGAAGATAATACAGAAGCTAGTAATGGTTTGCAGGACATACACATGGCCATTAGAATGAGTGTTGAGCTCACTTTACTAAAAGTGGTAGAGTTCCTCAGACATTAGATCTTAGGTGTACCAAATGAAGATGGTAGTAATAATTTTAAATATTTGAAGTGATCTGAGGATAATATTTTTATCAAAAATTAAAAAATATCAAGCTTTTATTATTTTGGGGAAAAGCTTGATTGTGCTTTCTAGGATTGTTTTGAGATCTGCCTGTTAAGCTGAGTGGTTTCCTTCTCCAATGATTCTGTTGAGTTCCTTAAAAAATCAGCAGCCCATGGTGGAAAGAAACAGTACTTCCAATGTTTTTCAACAACAACAGATCATCTACAGATCCCTTTGGGGCAGGGAAGGCAGTGGATATTCTTTACATTACCTTCAGTAAGGCTTTTGACGCTGTCTCCCACAACATCCACGTAAAAGGGCTGACAGAATATGTGTTAAATAAGCGGGCTGTGAGTCCGGAGGCTGGCGATCAGTGACACAAAGGCAAGTCACCAGTATTGTACTGCAGGGGTTGATAACTGGGGCCAGTATGGTTTATTATCTCCATTAATGACCTGGATGTTGAGACAGAATGCACCCTCAGCAAGTCTGCAGAAGAACAAAACTTGTGTTACAAGCTATGGCGGTCACGTTGCTGTAAACATGTGTTGGATCTCCATGCCAAAGTTCAATGGAAGTAAAGGGAATAGCAGGGGAACTGAAAAGGTAGCAACAGGTACAGTTTTAAATCAATAAAAGCTACATGGTTGTCCTAACAGTCCTGTAGAAGGAGGTGGTAACAAGATCCAAATGTACTGTTTGGTATCGTCAGCTCTGTCATGTGAACCACTTCTCGTTTGTCCCAACGTCTTTTGAACTCTCCCCCCCACCCCTCTTGTTTTATATTCGTCAGATGTTTCAGTTGTTAACAGCAATGGTCTGGATACTCTGTAAAATAAGATTAAAAAGCAAGTTATTTCTTGGAATAAAGGGGGACATACGGTCCCACAATTTTGAGCTTTTCAGCCTTGATAACCCTTTTTTCTGTAGTATTCCCTTCCCTATATTTTGAAGCCCTTATAGTTGAACTTCCATAGCAAAGAGACAGTGAACAGTAAGTTTCTTGCTGACAGGTGTACTACTGTTTATCAGCTGTGGTTCTCCATTATGCTATTTCCTATTAAGATCAAACTCGAAACGAGATTACAAATTAACAGCTGTTTTGGAGCACTTTGGAGGATGGAGAGATGGGGACGCATGGCAGATAGGGAAATCCAGCAGAGGCTGTGGTTGCTTTAATGTCTCTCCGTAATGGCTCTACCCTTCTTCTGCGTCATCACATATCAGATAAATTATTTAGAAGATAAAGAAAAAGCACAAAATATGCATCATTGTACTTCATCAGAAGAGTACCTTCTGTTTTTTTTCTACATGGTTGAAAACTGATGCAGATCCAGTAGAAAAGGCATTAGTGCCTTATGGTATGTTAAAACAATTGCAATCAGTGACAAAGGCAAGAATATAGAACTAACAGGCTAGAGAGTAGTTAGGTATTTTCACAAGTCTGATGAAATTCCCCTGTATGTTGGTTGGAAAAACTGGCTGAGACAATTTCAGAGCTATTAGAAATTATCTTGGAGACTTCATAGATGTATGAGGTTCTAAAAGACCGGTATAAAGCAAATTGATAAACAGTGCCTGAATAAAAAAGTGGATGAAAAAACACTTGATGTACTCTAGAACTATTTCTATAGACTACATCTCTAACAGTACTGGAAAAAAATGTTTTATAAATGAAGGTGGTAAGTTAGACAAAGTGGATTTATGATGAGCCCTGTCTGGGCCTTGTGGTTTAACCTGGCAGGCAGCTAAGCACCACACAGCCGTTCGCTCCACCAGTGGGATGGGGGAAAGAATCAATAAAAAAGTAAAACTCACGTGTTGAGATAAAGGCAGTTTAATAGGACAGAAAAGACGGGGGCAGGTGGGGGGAATAAAAAGAATACACAAAACAAGCGATGCACAATGCAGTTGCTCACCACACACTGACCAATGCCCAGCCAGTCCCTGAGTAGTGCCATCCCCCCCATCCCCTCCCAAGCCAACCCCCTCAGTCTTAGTGTTCAGCATGACACCATGTGGCACGGGACATCCCTTTGGCCAGTCTGGATCATCTGTCCTGGTTCTGTCCCCTCCCAGCTCCTTGTGCACCCCCAGCCTCCTCGCTGGCAGGGCAGTGTGAGAAGCCAAGAAGTCCTTGGCTCTGTGTAAGCACTGCTCTGCAACAACTAAAACATCAGGGTGTTATCAGCATTATGCTCAGCCTAAATCCAAAACACAGCACCATACCAGCTACAGTGACGGAAATTAACTCTATCCTAGCTGAAACCAGGACACTGGGAAACTTAATAGTTAGTCACTATTAACTCTTGTCTAAAACTCATTTTCAAAAATTATGGAAGAAAACTAGTACCTCCCAAAAATAATTGTTAATTTTAAGTGCTAAGCTTACTCTAAGTTGGATGATGATTCAGTTTGGACCCAGCTCCAGCTGGGTATGATCCTAGCCTGTCCTTCAACTTAGCTTGCTATGAACTGAAGCAAGCCCTAGAATGTCTTGTAGTAGATCAGCTAGGAGTATACCAGATCTCTACGTCCAGCCTTGGGCCTACTCTGGGAAACGTGCTGAACTTGAAGCAGATGCAAGTAAGAAAAGCTGGTGCTGCCCTCATGTCCTCACTGGCTGGACTGTAGCCTTCCTATAGCGGAATACTTCTGTGTTGCCTTCCACCTGCTAATTTGGCTGCTCTTGTTCTAGATGGAACTAGTAAGGTGGGTTTAAAACTGTTGAGAAAACCACCATGGGCAGGTGCTGCCACACAGCCCGCTGTCAGACGGAAGGACGCGAGGAGCAGGAGCGGTCGCTGTGCATCTGGATCTGTCCTAGGTCCTGAACCAGGCAGTCTCTGCAGTGGTAGGATTGACATCGGGGAGGAGAAAGTTTGTAGGGGATGCAGAGCTGGGAAAGATTACAAGTAGTACCGAAGATGATAACCTCAACAAATGCTTAGCTCCAAGCGGAAAAAAATCAATATGCACAAATGTAAAAACAAAGTGAATGAAAGGTAAGATAGAAGTTCTTCATGACAGCTTCTACACATTGTATAAAATTGTGAAGTGAAGGTGATTCAGCATTGTCATGCTGTTGGAGTGTTTTTAATCTTTTTTTTTTTTTTCTCCAAAAGGCATGACAGAGATTCTTTTCTGTAGGAAACCTGAAGTAATTCTTGACCTTTTGTTTGCAGTTGAGGATTTGGGGGGGCTTCATTGTCCCCTTTCCCTTTTCTTGAAGAACTAGTTATGAGATGATAGTGAAATTAATATCAGTGATGTAAACGATTTGTTGTTTAGGCTGAAGGAACTGAGACTGTTTAATTGACAGAAGACTTTTATTTCTCCTCAGACTTGAAATAAATTCAGGCTGGCTGTGGAAAAAGAGGAAAATAAACTGAATTTTCAACCATAAAGAAGTCAAAAAATAGCATTAAATTGTCTTAAGGGAGATTAAGACCTCACAAAGAGCTTTCTAGTAGGATTACCAAAGACATGATGGAAGCATGATCATTGACAGTTTTTAATAACTCCATAGGGAAAACACCTGTCAGGAGTTGTTGCAGGTTAACCCTGGTAGGCAGCTAAGCAACACAAAGCTGCTTGCTTGTTCCCCCACATCCAGGGGAATGGAGCAACAGGAAAGGGAGAGTAAAGTAAAAAAACCAAAAACTTGTGGTTTGAGATAATTGTTTAATTAAGGAAGGAGAAGTAGAAGAAGAGAGAAAGAAAACAAAAGTGATGCAAAGGCAGTGATTCATCACTCTCCACAGGTTGACCAATGCTCAGCCAGTTCCTGAGCAAAAGATGTCTAACCTGCATAAACCCCTTATTTTCCCTTTTTATTGCTGAGCATGTTGGTATATGGCATGTTATATGGCACCTCTTTGGTTAGTTTGGGGTCAGCTGTCTGGTTGTGTCCCCCCACACAACCTCTTGTGCACCCCCTAATCTATTCTGTGGGAGGTGGGGCATTGCAGAGTGAGAAACAGAAAAGGCCTTGATGCTGCACGAACACTGTTCAGCTATAGATTTGTTGTGGTTTAACCCCAGTGGGTAGCTAAACACCACACAGCTGCTGTGTTCTCCCCTTCCTCAACGGAACAGGGGGACAAAATAGAATGGAAAAGCTTGTGGGTTGAGCTAAGGACATGGAGATCACTCACCAGTTACTGTCACAGGTAAAACAGACTCACCGTAGGGAATATTAAAGTAATTTATTGCCAATTGATAACAGTAGAGAGCAGTGAGAATGAAAAACAAACTCAAAACACCTTCATCCCCAGTCCATCTTCTTCTAGTTCCTCTTCCTGAGCTGCTAGTAGAAGGGGGAATGGGGGCTGTGGTCAGTCCCTAACGCTGCGTCTCCACCGCTCCTTCATGGTCACTCTCTGCCCCTGCTCCACGTGGGGTCCCTCCCACGGGATGCTGTCCTTCCCAAACTGATCCTGCATGGGCTTCCCATGGGCTGCGGTTCTGGACAGGAATCTGCTCCTGCGTGGGCTCTCCACAAACTGCAGCTTCCTTATGGCCTTATCTTCTTGATCCACCGTGGGCTCCTTCACGGGCTGCAGTGTGGATATGTGTTCCAACATGGCACACCATAGACTGCAGGGGGACAGCCTGCTCCCCCGTGGGCCTCTCCGTGGGCTGCAGGGAAACTTCTGCTTTGGCACCTGGAGCACTTGCTGCCCTCCTTCTTCACTGACCTTGGTGTCTGCAGGGTTGTTTCTCTCTACATTTTCTCACTCCTTTCTCCAAGCTGCTGTTGCGCAGCGTTTTTGACCCTTCTTTAACTCTGCTCTCCCAGAGGCACAACCAACGTTGCTCACTGGCTCAGCTCTGGCCAGCAGCGGGTCCCTTTTGGAGCCGGCTGGAGCTGGCTCTGATCTGACATGGGGCAGCTGCTGGGCTCTGCTCACAGAGGCCACCCCTGCAGCCACCCACTACCAAACCCTTGTCATGTTATCCTAATACAACATTCAGCTAACACCAGTATGTTATTAGCACTGTTTTGGTTCCAAATCTAAAACACAGCACCGTATGAGCTGCTATGAAGAAAATTAATTCCATCCCAGCCAGACCCAGTACAGGAATGAAGTGGAATTGATTATTCCTGTGCTGGACCAGAAAATGGAAAAATTAACCTTTTTGGTTCCTTCCTAGACACTGTTTTTGATGATTTTAGAGTACTTTCCACTTGTCAAATTACGTTCTAGATTGCCTGTACCACTGAGGTTTGAAAAAGTCTTGTTAAAGGTCCTGTACACACTGTCCACACTGATCCATCTGCACAGAGCAGCTCTTGATGCATGTAAGCATGTTCTTTGTCATGCACTTCTTAATATACCCTTGGGTATTGGTTATATCCAAGATAGTGTGTGGATTGATTCAAGTGATTGGCTTGTCTTAATATGAGCATATATTTTAGGTGTGGTGGTATGCTTTTCATCCCTTGTTGTCTTGTTAGCTTTGTATAGTATTGTAGTTTTGATCATGCTAATTCCCGTAGAAGTCTGCTTTTATGCCTAAATTTTCAGTGTTTGCTGATCCAGATGGTGAACAGATGAAAAGCTCAGTATGTCTCTACTTGGAAGCATAATCAGAAACATAGCATGGCACTGGGAAGATGCTAAACTCAGGACTAGAAAAAAATGTACTCCTTCCATAATGTACAAGTACAGTCATTGTGCAGTCAAATTTTACTTTAGTATGTAAACAGTGAGGGTCACAGAGTGGTTGAAGTTGGAAGGGACCTCTGTAGACTGTTTAGTCCAATCTTTCTGCTCAAAGTAGTCTTTTTCTGTAAAGCTGCTTTCTGGTCAGTTGACCAACAGTGTGTACAGGTGCGTGAGGTTATTCCTCCCCAGGTGCAGGACTTCGCGTTTCATTTTGGTAAACTTGATGGCATTCCTGTTGTCCCATTTCTTCAGCCTGTTGAAATCCCTCTGAACGGCAGCACAACCAACTTGTGTATCAACCACTCCTCCAAATTTTCTATTATCTGCAAACTGACTTGAAGGTGGACTCTGTCCTATCATTCACAACCCTTTGACCCCAGCTCTTTGGCCAGTCTTCAGTCCACATTTATCTAGCTTGTACTTCCATAATTTATATGTGGGGATGTTGTGACTGACAGTGTCAAAAGCCTTACCGATGTTGAGATAAACAGTGTCCATTGCTTTCCTGCTACCTGCCAAGCCAGCCTTTCATTGTAGAGTGCTATCAGTTTGGTCAAGCGTGATTTCCTCTTCATAAATCCAAGCTGACTACTATGTCACTTTCTTGTCCTTTGTATGTTCATTTCCAGGATTATTTGCTCTATCACCTTTCTGAGGCTGACAAACCTGTACTTCCCCAGGTCCTCCATCTTACACTTGAAGATAGGAGGAACGTTTGTTTTCTTCTGGTCCTCAGGAACCTATGCCAATTGCTATGACCTTTCAAAAATAATTAAGAGTGGCATTGCAGTATCATCAGCTAGTTTCCTCAGCACTTGTAGGTACATTCTGTCAAGTCCTATTGACATGTATATGTCCACTTTATTTAAATGTTCCCTAACCTGATCCTCCTCCACTGAGGGTAGGTCATCCTTACTTTTCCTCTGGTCTCAGGGGCGTGTGATTGCTGAAATCGAGTCTTACCATTAAAGATAGAGGTGACCAAAGTCTCTTGTGACCTGGTCCTTACCTTGTTCAGCATTGGGCTCACATTTTCCCTAGTCTTCCTTTTGCTACTTGTCCTTCTTGTCCTTCATATCCTGCGCCAGATTCAACTCCAGGTGGGCATTGGCTTTTATAAACCCATCCCTGAATGCTCAGACTGTCTCTGTATTCCTCCTGGGTGACTTGACAGTACTTCCGCCTCTTGTATGCTTCCTGTGATTCCTTCTTAGGCTTGAATTTTGTCGGGCCTTGTTCACAGAATCACAGAATCCTTCAGGTTGGAAGAGACCTTCAAGATCACATAGTCCAACCTATGACCTAACACTAACAAGCCCTCCACTGTTCATCCATGTAGGCCTCATGTCACCTTTGCTTGGCTTCCTGTATGTATGAACAGACTGTTTTTGAGCTTGGAAGTTGAAAATGAACTCTTCTGCACCCCTTTCTCTGGGGGACTGTACCCCCATGAGATTTTTCAGAGTAAATCTCTGAACAAGCTGAAGTCTGCTCTTCTGAAGTCTAGGGTTGTGATTCTGCTTTTGCCTTGCTCCCTTATCTCAGGATTCTGAACTCTACTGTCTCGTTGTCACTTCAGCCATGACTGTCCCCAACATTAATGCACCCGGCTGGTTCTTCCTTGCATAAATGCCAAGTCCAGCAGAGTGCCTTCCGTCATTGACTCCTCAATCATCTATGTCATGAAATTATCACCCATGCACTCCAGAAACCTGCTGCATTGCTTGTGCCCTGCTGTTTTACCCTTCCTGCACGTATTGGGAGGGTTAACATCCCCCATAAGGATCAGGGCCTGTGGATGTGAGGTTTCTTGCAGGCCTCATCAACTTCTTCCTGTTCAGGCTGTGTGTAGCTGACACCTGAAATGTCATATTGGTCTGCCCTAACTGTTAAATTTCTCAACTGGCTTTAAGAGTCATTGAGAACATTGTCAACTATTTCATCTTCTGTCTAGATCATGAAAAGGACAAGGACAATTCACTTGCATTGTGCAACAACTATGGTAGATGTTCTGAAGAAGTTTGGATGTGGGAAGATAAAGGAAAATCATCAAACTAAATGGTAGAAATGTGAAAATTACTGTGTTTGCAGCTCTTTTTGAGGTATAATATATACCTCCCAGAGACTAAAAGAAGAGAGTAATGAAGTCATTGCATTTTCCAGGCAGTCATTTTATGTTGATGCAACTTGGTTCACTCAAAATAATCTTCTCTTCCTCATCTCTCTTATAATAAGCCTGTAGTACTTTAGTTCTCCAGCGGTGACTTGGGAGTAGTGGTGCTTCTGTGGGCTATTGGGTGACTGTAAAGATAAGTCTTTGAAAAAACATATGACAATCATATGTTGTATTATGTTTATTTAAAAAGAAAATCACGAAGGCATTTGGACTTCTTGCAAATCCAATACCACCCTGACAGTTTGCTGGGTAGAACTTAAGGTAGATAACGCCCAACACACAAAATAAAACTTTTGTTCCTTCTCAAATTTAAGTTTAAGAATCACAAATCAGGACTGCTAAGCCTTGGGGGAAGAGTGTTCTGTTTGCATTTCCTCCAAGCTTCCAAACAGAGTAAGAGCAGTGCAGCAAATACTGCAAACGCTAGCTAATGCTGCTTCTGATTTGAAAACAAATGAGCTAAGCGTACTGTTACTTCCTTCCACTAAAGATGCCACAAAGCCGAATAGAAGTTGCAATTGTGTCATTTAAAAGCTATTTTAAATTGCCCACCAATCAGTTGTTGCCTTTTTTTTTCCTTTTTGGTTTGAGACAGTTGTTAAATATTTGAGAGTTGAACATTTTATGTCTTTGCATTTATTTTCAGTGGATTTTTCTCTGAAGGCTGTCATAGCACCACTAACTCATTCTTTACCACAAGTATTTTATTGTCAGGGTCTCCTCATGTTCTGCACTCATTTCATTTCCTTTGTGGTCCAGTTCAAAATTATTAATTTAGTCTCAAATGCCACAATGGCTTGGAACAGTTTGCAGAAAAGCTGCCTAATGCATGCTGATAATCAGAGTTTGGTTTATGTGGACTAAACAGTATCAATAGCTGACTTGAAAGTTAAAGGCTAAAGGCCTTTTGTCACTGGAATTAGACTGGTAGCCTAGAGTTTCAGGACCTTTGCAAATGACAGCTTACAGCAATTTACAATTGTTAACCAAAATGTAATTGATAATTTAGCTTGAAAATCTGAACTGAGCCATATCAGATGTTATTAATCTTCAGCCAGTAGAAGAAACAGGCTTATTATTAACACTTGTGGTTTTGAACTGGAAATGACTCATAATCTGCTTAATGTTATTTTTCATGAAAATACTTGACCATATATTATTCTTTCTATCTGAATATTAAACCTCCTGACATAATGGTATGTAACGGTAGAACTGTGGATATCATATATATCTTTGTTATACACAGTTAACTTATAAACATACGATAAGTTTCTTAGAACTGTTTATAAAGTTAGTGTGGATGAGTGTTTTTGTTTGTTTTTAATGATTAATTGCTTACTAGATCTGAAGTTTCTTTTGGATACAAGGTGAGAGTGTACTTCACCCCCCAAAATGTTTGAATTTCAGTATCCTTGAGATTTTGTTTTAAGAAAAGAAAAATAGGAAGATAAGTGTGGATTATCAAGATGGCATTTCTATACCCAAGTAGTTTTCATGCAGAACTTTAAGCCTCAAACTTGCTGAAGATAATGACTGCAATGGTGGAGTGACTATGATGAAAACTTTATACTTGCAGGATCTGTAATGGTTGATATATGAATGAGGGAGGTCATAGCACCACCACTTGGACTCTGAAAGAGGAATTAAGGCCGTTGCTCATCTTTTCCACCTGCTAATTGAAGAAAACATTATCTAGGTATTATTGACAAATGAAATTAGTCCTTAAAATGGCAGGAGTTTTGTCACTTTGGAAATGAGCCCAATCTTAGAGAGGAGAAAAAGGAGGTTAATTTGGGGCTGTTTATTGTTATATACACACAGAGAGCAAAATACAGAGACTGTTCTTTTGAAATATTTACAAAATGGAAACGAAAAAGTGCTTGTAATGTTTGCAGACTATAACAAATTTGGAGAGTTTACAAGGATTTTGGCAGGCAGGATTAAATTTGAAATCCCTTGGCAAGTTGAGTTAGTGCCCTTTAAAAAAGTAGAAGAGAATAAAGTAAAAAAACCCTTTGAAGTTGTCTCGTTGTCTCTGGTAAGTGCAAGTTGTACTGTACTAAAAGGCATAATTAAGAGCACAACTAGGTAAAGAGTAATGCAAGCTCAGTTTGGAGGTTTGCAGGAAAACATTTTCAAGTTATTCTGGGTTATGTGAAGCTGGCCACTACCTGGAATGCAGTTAAGTGTGACCTTGGAGGCATATGAGGCAATTCTTCCTCCTCTGCTCAACAGTGCATAAGTACTGTTTTGATTTTGGTCAATGTGGTTTACATGTGATATGGACTGAGAGAGTCCAGAAGTCCACAATACATCTGGACTTCTACACCTGAATTTAGGATGAAAGTTTTATAAGAGGGTATTTGGTCCAGAGAAGAAGATCGAGTGGCTACAGAATGGAAGGAACTACACCGTTCTTCATTTTTGACAACAGAATAAGAATTGACTGCATTAAACTGTAATAAAGAAGAAAAACTGGTCCATGATAAGAATAACTAAATAGTGAAACAGACTATGGCAGGTGGTTATAGAAATTTAGACATTAGCGGTTACGTGGATTTTTACCACTCCTCCCTTCCTCTTAGATAGGTTGGACAGACTTTTTATATGTTGATCCTTTACTGTTGAAGGGAGGTCATCTAGGTTCTCTTTATAAGCTTCAACTTACAATGATTTCTTTTTCCCTTCACTGAATTGCTTCTCTCAACTCCAGGATGATGGTAGTTGTTCCTTTTTATATAAAGGACTCAAGATTTATAAGAAAAGTGGTGAGGTGATTGGTTTTTGCCGGAATTGTCTTGAAGAAGAATGTGTCTCCCTCTTTCTAATCTGAGTCTTAATAATATGAAGGTGGGAAAGGTGATGAAATTCCTAGTGGGCAGCTTTTGGGGGATATTCTTTGCAGGGGTTCTTTGAGCTTGTTTTGTGACTGGTGAGTGTCAATCAAACTTTAGTTTCCAGCTTTTGACTCCTGGACCACAAGATTTGCATCCTCTTGAAGTCTGAATGCTGTGTAGGAGAGCGTAGTAAGCAATAAGTTTCTAGTCCCTCAACACTACCTGAAATTCAAACTTCTTACTACTTGTGATTTTCAGATTCCGTAGTTTTATTTTTCCGACTAATCTGAACTGTAAACCGTTTTGAGTGGCATAGAAGATTGTTAGTAGCTGGTGCTTAAAGTCCAGTCTAGTATGAGATGTATGCTACACAGATAACATTTCCCTTTCTTGCAGACGGCTTGTAGTCTGAACAAAGAAGAGAAACATAGAGTAGGTTAAAACGCATACATCTCAAGCAGAATAATCTTGGTGACAAATGTCTCTGTGTGTGTGGTGTCTTTTTATTCTTTGGTGTCTTTTTTTGAGTGTTTTTTGTTGTTGTTTTTTAAACTGGATAATAAAATGGAGCAGAAAAAGAATGTGATAGGAATGCAGTGTGGGCAGAAGAGGATTAGAGGAGCATGTGTAGCTGGAGCTGTAGTGTGAAGGGATGGAAATAAAAAGCCTGTAAGTTGAGGGTGGGGAAAGAACACACAAAAGTTTAAAAAGCTGTGTCTTCAAAAGTTGTAGTTCCTTCCATCACCTGGATTCTCTGCCAAATGATACATTTTTAAAGGTATCTTTCTGTATGGGAAGGCTTGAATCTTTATCTGGTAAAGACTTCACAAAATCCGTGTGTTCTGGTATGAACATTCTGGTTTTGGTAGAACCAAAACATGGGTTCTGTTTCTAATGTAACCCATTTTGTTACTGAGAATTTTTAAGAATTCTCATTTCTAGCATTGGTATGGTACTAATGGACATGTAATAGAAACAGTAAGGTAAAATATATGAAACGGAGGGTTGTTCTTTTTTCTTGCCCTAGCAAATAGCGTGCTTAAAATAATGAGAGTAAAGCTCCTTGATCCAGTGGAGCATTAGGAAAGCATAGTTTTAAAGACCTCTGATTTACACTCTGAAATCTGGACTGTATTTGTTCTTCTTGCTTAGGAGAAAAAGTTGTAGAGGACTTACCACAGACTTTTATCTGCTGGTGCTGTTGTTTACCATGGGGTAAGGAAGGAATTTTAATTATTTTATTATCATGTTTTTTCTGCTCTTTTTTCAGAAGTAAGAAACTTTTTAGCAAGAAAAAATTGAAAAGGAAACAGAAGACTAAATTAAAAGTCAAAACACGCAACAAGGTAAGTCTGTAACTAACTTTAAAAAGTTCTGACTTAAAAACAAAAATAATTCCAGTTGAGAGACATGTGAGAAAAATGCGTAACAGCAGTTTGTTTGTTTTGAAAAGATAACAGTCCAGCAATTTTTGTCTATTTACTGCATTCTACGCGACTGTGATAGCAGTGTTATTGGTATCATTTTTTATCATTTTCATCATTTATCATTTTTATTTCATGCTGGGCTTTATTAGCAAACATAGTTGGATATGAGCAATGTTTTTGTTTCTCCAATTTCTAAGCTGTAAATATAGCTAAAAAACATGTTGATCTTACAGTTCAATTTTAAGAGATGCACGGCTAGCTGGGAGTTAGAGACTACTGCTGCTGCAGAGTTCTGTCCATATTGGCTGAAGGAGAAAGGGAGTGAGCACTTAGTGTCTGAGGAACTCAAAGTTATCCTTGAAAATTCCTCTGTAGTGGAATGGATGATGCTTAACAGTTTCTATTAATATTCTCTCCCCTGTCCCCATCACTTTAAAGGCCTGGGAGCAGTACAGTGAACTTCATCAAAATGTTTACACACTTTAGTCGCAGAACTCTAGGCAGAAATAACAGTATTTTCAAATACTGCTTTCCTGTATTCCTTTTCTATTAGAGAGCTATTATTTCTCTCTTAAAGGCAGAATTTTGGAGGGATTTTCACGAAGGCTCACTGTAGGCATGGAGGATTATTCCTAGGTTCCCATGGTAGTCAACAAAGAGCTCTTTTCTGGAATGGTTCCGCAGGACAGTCCCACTGAAATATCCAGTGAAAACACTTTTTAGTCTGTTGAATGCCCCTGTAATACAAATAGGCTGTAGATTGCATTGGCCATCTTATCCCTCTTTGCAAACCTCCTGTAGATACTCTATCTCAAGACGGATGACTTTGGGAGGGTGAAGCAAGCGCAGTATCTCTTAACTTCGTGTTGCCTTTTTGGATACCTACCAGATTGTTCTGCTTATCTCAAGTAGTGCAGCTCCAGACCAGGGTATAGAAGAGACTTATCTTCAACACTTCTCTTTTCAGCACTTTTCTAGTTCAAACTAAATTTTTAACTTTTTTTCAGTCACTGTGAAATTAAAGTTTTTAGCCTTATTCACCTTCATCCTTTTTATCAGACCCACTGTCAACACAGAAAAACAAATCAGAAATTAAAAGAAACAGTGCAGAATGTAGTTAGTCTTTGTGTGTTCTGTCTGGTGACAGAAACTTGTGCTTTTAAAAGAACTCTTCATCTTTGATCACTGTTACTATATAAAGGGAAACTTGTCTTTCTGGATATTTGTGCCCTAGTTGAACTGCTAATTAGGAAGCTAAATCCAGAATTGCTGCATTCCCTGCAAGCTTCACAGTTCAATGTGTTTCTTGGATTTAGTTGCATTGGATAAATAGATTCATATGATCCTTTCTCAATGGCCAGAGAAGACATGAGCATATTAAAGTATGGTTCTTGTCAGTAGTTACAGATTTGGCACTAAATGATCATCTCTGCACCTCAAGCCTGGGAAGGGTTGGTTTTCAAGATTTTTCTTGGGTTTAAAACAGCTTCTACTCGAAGCAATAGGTGGGATTTTTTCACCCTTGAAAAGGCATAGTGGGTTTTTGCATGTCTTTTACTGATGCATCTATTCTACACAGTCTTTGAGCAGGCCGGGGGCTGAACAGCAAAGCATTGGTGTTTGTTCTGAGATATTGAGGTGCAGAAAGGCACTCCATCTTACTTCTGCTTGATAGCAGGAAGTTTAATATTTCCTTAAAAATGTAACTGAAGAGGGGAAAAATAAAATTGGCTTCATCTCTTCAGGCTATCAAACTTTGTTTACAGACAAAGTGGTGTGTTGTTGTTGCTGATGGTTTTGTTTTGTTTGTTTTGTTCCATCCCCATCATGCTTTTCAATGCATCCCCATGCTTACCAGGGCAGAATAAGCATGGTGATAATTTTTGCATGGGAATGTCTGAAAACACTTGTGTTTTGTTTGGAAAATGTGTGTTTCTGTTTAAAGTCTCGCAGATTGTCCTGTAGTGATGAGCTTTTCATTCTGAGCAGGAGAGCTTGCAGGGATCAGTTTGTTTTATAAGAACTGGAGTCTTTCAGTCTGGACATAGACAGCAGCTTTCTCTTACCGTGCTTGATGAGGGCAGGGAGGGCCTTAAGTTAAGAATAAGCTGAAGGAACCCCCCAAAAATTCATGCGTAAACTACACTTACTAAAAATGATAATTGAGTAAGAAAAGGTTGAGTAATTAAAGAGGGGAGAAAATTAAAAACATCATTGTTGAGAAATTGAAAGAAAGTTATTTTTACCATTTAGACATTAAATGTTCTAACATTTTAAGGGCAAAATATTAATTGGTGTCTGGGCAGCCCAGTGGTTTAGACTTTATTCTGTTTGTAAGCTGGGGTCACTTGTATGTGGTCCACTGTTAACTTCTGATTTTGTGGTTTAGTATCTTTTTTTAAATTAAGGTATAATCAAGTTACCCATGTGGGTGCAGTGGTTTTGGCTTTGGAAATTCAATGCAGAATAGAGTGACTTTTACATAGAAAATGAATATGTTGATTATTGGACCTGGATTTAGCACCTTGATGAAAAATTGGCGTCCGCCTGAGGTGGAGAATGTGCTTCCAATGCGAGTGTACTCCCAACTGTTTAGTTTATACAGAAGTTCTAAACTGTGACTCGTTTAGCTTAATATAAATGTACGGAATAAAGCTTTGGGACAGGATTGTTCATGTAGCAGACAAATTTATTGTAAGCTAATGACTGGATGTGTAAGGTAAACCAGCTAAGGTAAATATTTATTGCTTTAAAACATGCTTTTTGATAATTTGGCAACATTTTCAATGGCTTTGCTGTTGCTTAGTGGTTCAACCTCAAGAGGGCATCCCTTTCTAAAAGGTGTTTGAACTGTTCAAAGAAGAATTTGGTTAGGTTTTACGGTCTGTGTTACACACAGGTTAGATCAGATGGTTATTTTCAGTTTACCATCTTTAGCGACAGATCAACTTTCATCTCTTAGATTATAGTCTATTTCTGTCACATCTGAGAATAAACCATTCTTGCAGTTATCTGGTTCAAGAGGAAGGAAATAAAATGGTGAGAAAATAAGCTATGTCTGGGTTTCATCTTTTGGTAAATCAGTTTGTTTGGGTGGGAGACGAGTGTAAAAGAGACCAGAGGGTTCTGTTTTACCCACTTCTTCCCTTGCGTATATTAGAGCATTACAGAGGGCTAACTGAGAGGAGTGCTTGTGAGTCTGTTTGCTTCATTTTGTGAAGAAAACCATTTCATCTGCCATTTGACCTCTTCATAGTGCATCCTTCCATTTAGCAGGAACTATACATTTACAAGGGCAAGTCACACATCAGGGTATGGGTACCTGTGCTTCATTCTCTCCCATAAGATAGCCTTCTATCTTTTTTAGGAAAAAGTAACGCACAAAAATAAATTTTCACCTTCATGTACCAAGACTATGTTTATGATTCCTTACTTCTATTAGCATTGCAATTCCTCAGACTCGTGTTTAGATTTCAATAGTAGGTCAGGATTGAATTCTTTCTTCAACATCTTTAAAACTTAAGAGAAAGACTTTTCTAATTTTATCCTAAGTTTTTGAAGAACGTGATCAACTTTCTTTTTGTCTACTTAAAATACAGAAAGTTTTTGTGAGGAATGTAACTAGGTTTATTGATTTTGTAGATTCATTATCTATTCCTCTGAAAAAAATGCTTAAGTCCTTCTGACCATCGAAATGACCTTTCATCACTGTTACTTCACTTTGTGTGGTTTCAACTGAGATCTCTGTTTTTGAAGTTTAATGTTGCACATTTTGTAAGAATAACACTGTATTTACAAATGGCTCTTCTTTTCCACCAAAATTTAATTTTAAATGTTCTGTCAAGCACACAAGACAAAGGTTGTGACAAATATTGGGTATCTCTTAATTTTTACGGGGTACGTTTCATAATGTATCTCCATATAAGAATGTGCATTTTCAATTTGTGGTGGTACCAAATGAAACAACAAAGATACACATCTCAAGATGTCTCACTTTTTCACATAGCTTGTAGAAAAACCACTAAATGGAAAAGCATAATTCTGTTTTCCAGTCTTGGAGCTCCATTCTTCTTTAGGGCAATGATAACTTCATGTGGTGGGAAACTGAATGCTTTGGAAGGGAAAAATGTAAAGCCTGTCTATCATCTTGTCTTCTACTCGGACATCCTAGAAGCTGTGCTTCTGGTCATTCTTTGGCTTAGTGAGTGCTTTGGGTTGTAATATTCCAGTAACCATTAAGAAAAGAACATCTAGAAACGCAGTGATTGCTGCTTTTCACCTTATCTGCAGTGTCACAAAAAGACATTTCATACATCTGTGGATCTCAATACACTTAACAACAAGAAAACATCCCATTAGAGTTTTTTGTCTTGAAATAAGGAATTCCATAGCTAAAGAGCAGTCTGATTGGATTATTATTCTATATCTGCACAAAACTGATTATTCTTCACTGAGTTCTTAGAAGTTCACTAACGTTTTGGTTTAATATGCTACTGTTTTCCTTGGCAATGTAGAAGTATTTTGCGTCAATGAAATGCAGCATCATTAAAAGAATTGTCCTAACTAAAAATAGACTTTATTAGTTTGATGTGAGTTTCTGTAGCTACTGATTGTCTTAGATGATGAGGTAGAACAGATCACTGTGAACTAGTAGAAGGCTTGTACAGTAAGAGCTCAAGTCTCTTACTACTGGGAAAGTTTGTACAGCTATGTAGAAGAGCAAACCAATGCCATGGGTCTCATTAGTTGCAGAAAACGAAACTTTCAGTTAGTGATGGGTTGAACTTAAGTCCCAGTTTCTTGATAAGAGCATCCAAGCTCTGCTAGATGGTCACTGAAGTTAAGAAACTGTTGTAATCCAGAAAGCAAAAAACTTCTTGCCTCATATGGAAATGTGTGTTCTGATTACATTCTGCTACCAGTGTTTTAGGCAAAGAAGAAAAAAGAAAGAAAAAAGCTCACTGAATGAGCATTTGAACTAGGAAAGCAGAAAATTACCCTGTTTCTTTCTTTCTTTCTTTTTTTTTAAATATCCGCTCCATCTCTGCCTTTATAGAAGAAATCTAAGTGATGTTTATACAACCTGGTCTTATACCTTCTCTCTTGAATGGATGTTTTTTTGACATGAAAGCTACAAATATTCTGAAAAGTACAAAAATTTCTTAAAACTACAAATACTAGAGTTAGAGCTACTCAAAGACTTGAGCAAATTGACTGCAAATAAATTGCAAGTACTCTTCCTATGCTCCAACAGGAAACAATGTGTCCTGTTTTTATTGAGCACCTTTCTTTTGCCTTGAGAAATGCCAAATGTTTTTATGCTTATACTTTTATTTCACTTGAGTTTTTTTCCCTCAAATGAAAGACAGTAAACAGTTAAGGTGATAATTTTCCTTCATTTTTTTACCTATTCTTACAACCTAACAGCTTACTGTTCAAAAGAGGATTTATTTAGTAGAGTTATAAGGCCAAGGGTTTTAAACTGACAAAACTATATAGTGTATTTCAAGATTATTCTTAAGAGACATTATTAGAATCGTGACTACGTTTGTCAAGTGTATAACAGATGAAGTATAAGTATATGCCTCTAGTTTCAAAGAATTTATGATTCTCAGAAACGAGGTATTGTGGGAGGGGAAGTGGAGATATGAAGTAAGACAAATGTAAACAGTGGGTCTTCATCATAGCTAGGAAATAACTTCTAGCTCTGAGTCATATTTAGTGCTATACTGTCTGTTGAGATGGAGCAGAGTTTTGTGGAGAATGGTATACTGTAGTAAAGTCTGGATAGGAGGTTTTTGTCTGTAGCTATGGTTTATGTACCGTTGTAGAAGAATGAGACACTAAACAGAGAATGGTCAAAGTGCTTACTGTTTAAAAGCTAAAGCATTAGGTAAGGAACTTTTTAATAGTTGTGAAGTACTGAGAATAAGGAAGGAGTTTTATTTCTGAAAATTAGTCAGCTTATTATTAATAGACAAGAGAACAGGCATTGATATTTCATCTAGCACTGTAATGTCTAAAATTATCTGTGCTGGTGAGATGATTTGGCCAACCTATTTCAAAAGAGGAGCTATGAGCTACAGAGCTCAGAACTGTTCCAGAAGTTAAGCTGTTCTGGAATAAAGAGTAAGCTGAACTCCTGACAAGAAAGAACTGGAAGGTCTTCACTGAAGTTGTAATTGTAATATGAGATACTAACAAGATATGTAGACTTCAGATAGGGATATGTCAGATGACCCTGATATTTTTCTTTTCCTGTAATTGTTTATCAGTTAAATAGGAAATGCGTAGTAAATTTACTATTTTTTTTTTAAACCCGGGCAATTCAACTGAATTAGCTTTAAAGCTGAAAGCTGATATTGTGTATTTGTCTTACCAGCAGTTGCAAAAGTTTTGGGGTGTGTATATGAATATTTGGCAGAAAGGAGTCATATGTTAGAACCGTTTAGTTTTCTGATGCCAAATGAATTTTAAAGAACGTAATTGTCCTGGTTTCAGCTCTGATAGAGTTAATTTTCTTCAAAGTGGCTGGTATGGTGCTGTGCTTTGGATTTAGGAGAAATATACCACTGATAACACACCGATGTTTTAGTAGTTGCAGAGCAGTGCTTACACTAGGTCAAGGACTTCTCGGCTTCTCGTGCTGCCCTGCCAGCGAGGAGGCTGGGGGTGCACAAGGAGCTGGGAGGGGACAGAACCAGGACAGCTGGCCCAGGCTGGCCAAAGGGATGTCCCGTGCCATACAACACACTGCTGAACACTGAGACTGAAGGGAGTGGCTGGGGGGACACGGCTGCTGCCCAGGGACTGGCTGGGCATCGGTCAGTGGGTGGTGAGCAATTGCATTGTGCATCCCTTGTTTTGTAGTATTTGTAATTTGTAACATTATTATTTATTATCCCTTCCTTTTCTGTCCTATTAAATTGTCTTTATCTCAACCCTCAAGTTTTACCTTTTTTTTTTTTTTTTTCTGATTCTCTTCCCCCATTCCACTTTTGGGGGGGATGTGAGTGAATGGCTGTGTAGTGCTTAGCTGCCTGCCGGGTTAAACCACAACAGTAATAGCTCATTATCACTGATACCAGTCTAAATCTATTTTGGCACAGTTTGATACTGGAATGGCACAGCATGCTCTGTCTTGAATTCTTGCACTTTTAAATATCATGGGTTTTTAACAGCAGCTTTATTCATCCAAGGATATTCATGTTGAACAAGGATTAAACTTATGCTGTCGTTCCATCTCTAATGGCAGAAGTTCTGCTGTGCTTAGAAAAAATAAATCTGTATTTATTTTTGTTTCTTTAGGGAACTACTTTTCTTTTTCCTTGTTTTTTTACATTGTCTTCATGTTTTTGTGCATTACTGCTAACACTGACACAGGTAAGAAAAATTAACACAGTGTTGGATAAAACAGGCTGCAGAGTAAACCATTGCTTCTTAATTCTCAGCTTGTAGTAATTTTGTAGTAATAATGGGAAGGAAGGATATGCAAATATATACCAGTACAGTTAGAATTATACCATAGTCAAAAATAAAAGGAAATTGTGTAAACCATGAAATATTTTGAAGTTATTTTGAATTTTAAGTTTTGCAACATACGGTGTTAAATGCTCTGATTTAGAAGCCCTTGTTATTTCTGCTAATAATTAAAACATATGTGCAGGAAGAAATGTATTACGAATCATTGCTGAGTTTCAATATTCAAAGTTGTGGCTACCATGGAAAAATAAACCACCCCTTTCAAGTATTATCAGTTCACTGGTTCTCAAACTTCTTTTCTCCTCTTCTCTGCTAGTTTAAGGTCCTTTTTCCCCACCCTTGCTCTCACAGATGTATGTGTATTTCTGCTGCGACTTTTTCCAAATCACTGTAATCTAACTTGCTGTGTACTACCCTGCTAAATGAATGCTTTCATTCACAATATCTATCCCCCGAAAGAAAGAAAGAAAGAAAGAAAAAGGCAAAAAGCCTCCATGCTCACCACCCCTAAAGAAAACAACAAACAAAAGAAAATAACCTTGTGATGTTAGTCATGACTCTGACTAGCCTAATCATCCTCCAATTTTTTTTCTGCCTTGTTCAGGCAAGGTTGTCCTGCGTTCTTAACCTCTTAACCTAGGCTTTCCCTCCTTACTTGTACTCTTTGTGCCTTCTGTCTACGCCGAGGTATTGTAGGGAATTCCTTACATATACTCCATGTATCTTAAGTCCAGTTTTTTATACCAGGCTAGTCTTTGGTTGTACGCAACCTAAGAGAAAGTATAACCCAGAGTGTTTTGGTTGTGGATTTTGGTTGTTTTAAGTCTTCAATTTGTCCCATCTCATCTTACTATTTGCAGAAAGGGAGAGTATGGGCCAGAACTTAAATGTTTTTTCCTAATGTTTTTCCAAGTCTAGTGACTGCCCCATGAAGGCTCTTCTGAGCAGTGGCTGACAGTAGTATACCATTAGTAGCTAACTAGGAAAGGGTAGGACAGGGTATGGCTAATGGTAGTTTTTTAGAAGTTTCCCAACTCTTACTGTGGTTCAGGGCTTCTGAAGACAAGATGGTGTCCTGTTACTTCACAGGCCTTGACATTTTTGTTGTTGTTGTTCAGTAGTTTGTCCATTAGGTTTTCATTTGTTTTCTAGTTATGCAAAATTATTATTCACAGCTCCTGCAGGGGAGGTTTTGAACTTGCCATCTGTTTTCATTTAATGACAAAACAATTAGCACTATTTTTAATTTCTCATATACATTTAGCAAACAGATTAAGTCTTTATTATTTTCAGAGATTAAAATTAACAACTTCAATAAACAATGCATTTTAATAATAATAATAACAATAATAATAATAATAAAACTGATCCTGTTAAGAAGATAAATTCTGAATTCTGCTAGTCATTTGGCTGTGGCACAGGTTTGGACCTTTTTTTTAGCCTGTATTGCCTTTGGCCCTTCTCATTTTCCATCCCGGTGTCCTCATCACATTATGAGAGGTAGAGACTGAAGCCAGATGGAATATATTGAAATTTCTTCCTTTTCCTCCTTTCTTCCCTGTCTAAAAATATGATTCCTACCTCAACAGGAAAGTTCAGTCACCAGTTTGAGAACCATTTGGCTGGCCAAAATTACTGAGGCTGTGTTGAGATGACTTAAATTTAGCAAAGCTTGGAACTTCTAATAAACTTCAAAACAGAATTTTCCTTTTTGTTAAAAATCAATCTTGTTTTTCAGACGGAAAACCTAGAGAGTACAGTAACCATACCAGATATCAGATTACATAGCAACCCTTCAGCTTTTAATGTTTACTGCAATGTCCGTCATTGTGTATTGGAGTGGCAAAAAAAGGAAGCATCTGTATCTTTGGCTTCAAAGAACACTGTACAGAGTGGGGATTCGGACAGTGATGAAGAGGAGGAATCCAAAGAGCCACCTATTAAACTTCCAAAGGCAAGTAACTCTTTAAAGTGTGCCATGTATGTAGTTTAAAGTTGGTATGTTATGTTTTTTGAGACTTAACAGTGGCATGGACAGAACACTTACATGTGGAAACTAAAAGGTTGGTGATGTTAAGTGTGTTAGAGAGTATATTAAGAAGAGACTCGGAAAAGTGGTGTAGGTTTAAAAGAGATGGTGGATTAGAAAAAAAGGTATGGAAACTGTCAGTAAGAGACTTCAGTCTTCCTTTCTTAAAACAGAAAATTGAATGAGATATTTGGTTACAGTTACTATAGCAAATATAAAATTGATGAAAATCGGTATTCTTTCAAACTACTCATTTTTTAGCAGAGAAGCCATGAAATATCAGAGTTCAAGAACTTCTACTGATTCAACAATGACATAGATGCTTGTAACAAACTCAAAATTTTTAATAGCTATCTAGTTAATATTGTATTATTTAGACCCCTGTGAAGTAAGAAACTTTTTATTATTTTCACTTGCATCCATAAATTTGAAAAAGGCCTACACTCGGAGCTGTCTCACAAGCAATAAAACTTTTAGAGGCTGTAAATTTCTTTGTATCCTGAATATAGGTGTCTGTCTCATGCTTTGAGTATGTTGTGTTCTGTTTTTTATATACAATGAAAAATATTTCGTTTGGCTTAATTTGTTAAATATAGAGAAAGCTGTTGAGGTTTCTAAGGCTTATAATATTATCTAACCAGTTTCTGAAAGTAATCACTAGCTTATTTTAAAGAATACTGATGTCTTCTGAGTTTGACACTGAGGTGAAAATCATACTCAAAAAATATAACCATGATTTCTACTTTTCCAGGTTCTCCAGTGTTAAACTGTTGAGGTTAGTTGGTAATGTGGTATAGTGTTATTTTTGTTCTTAAAAATACTTAATTTAATTGAGAATAAGTTGAAAACTTTCTACTTTTAATGCAGCTTTACGTTGATTTAAGATGTTCTGTTGAAGTATCTCTTTTTTTAACTTTAAACTTGAGGAAGTCAGTTGTGTCAGTTCCCGTTTAGAATACAATTCAGAAGTAAATATTGACCTAAGTAATTTCTGTAACGAGATTGGGAACAATTTTTTTTAACAGACCCAGAGACACAATTTCAGATGTCGGCACAATAAAGTTTGTATTTTGGTTGTGTTTGGACAGTTTAGCAACTTGCTTTGATACTTTGAAGTTTCAGATTTACAGGAAACAGTGGCCTTTGCCTGACTTTAGTACCCTTAGTAATGATGGGGAATTTTCTCTTGTTTGAAAGAGGGCAGATGGGGTTCTACTGATTTGATTTGTAGTTACTGGAGTTAGAGAGGCTTTTTTTTGGCGGGGGGAGGAGAGTAGTGCCTTTTATTAAACTTAGCATTGTATGCAGTGGCATACATTGTGCTGCTTAGTTAATGAGCTTAAGCAAAAATGAAAAAATTTCAAGTTGTAATAAAAATTAAAAGAAAAATAATTATTCTCTTTAGAAACTCACTTAATGTTTTTTAAAATTCATTAGGAGAATGTATTACCTGTGTATTTTTGTATGTATATGATAATCTGCATTAATTTATATGTATGAGCACACATATTGTTATGTATTCTTAAATAAACATAGAAACGCAGGCAATTATGAGAGGGAAGACAAAGGAAATAATAGTGTAATTCTTGAATAAATAATTGTTTGGAGGAATTAATTATGGGTCATAATGTCTACATTCAGGATAGTGTTTTGTGTACCCTTTGTAAGGTGAGCATATGCTTTTGATCTTAAGTTTCAAAGTTTTTAGAGAGGAGAGCAGGAGGATGGATGCATGGAGAATGTCAGTAAAAGCTGGCAGGCTGTGACACAGAAAGTGAGAATACAGCAGCACTTGTTTTGGCTCAGAAAATCTTCAAAGAGCTGTGAGAACAAATTGAAGGTGTCTTGAAAAGAACTGTACTTACTCTGTTCTTCAGTGTGCAGAGTTGGAAGGAGTTGAGATGGATATTGACAAATTTTTTAAATAATTTTCGGATTTTGAGAGCCTTCTGTCGCTCCAGCTCTCCTAGTGGATTCTTCACAGCCTAGTCTCCTCGGCTGCGTGTTTGCCCTTTCTGTTCTGCTAGCTACACTTGTGAAACTGCTGAGGAGAAAACTGTATAAATGGTGCTTTTGGAACGTACAGAGGAGCCAGGGAGGTGGGATGCCATTGTTTTGGTCCTTCCTAGCTGTAGCAGTGAATGAGCACAAGCGCTCTATTTTCCAGTGATACCGCAGTGAATTTTGTAAAGTAATACTTGCTGGAATTTTTCAGTGTTTAAACTTGGTGTTGCCTGGCTCTGTCTGCCAACTTAATAGTAGACCTGAAGGCAAAGAGACCTGTTTTAAGAAGCCTGCCCAATGTATTGATGTCAGATACTAAAACAAGAATGTGTGTAGATTAGGATAAATCCCAGTAGAACTATCCATAGTTGATCACAAGTTATTACTGTATTTTCTCTGCTGTTTTTCATGTGTTAGGCTCCCTGCCTTCTCCAGGTGCTAGATGAGGTCTTCTGTCTGACATCTGAGAAAAACAGTGTCTCAGAGATAACTCTTTCTTTTCAGATACATTATTTCTAAAAATGTCTGACAGTGTATCTTATTCTTCAGCCTGCAAGATCATGATGACTGAAAGACTATCTATGCTGTTATTTTGTTGACAGGTTTTTCTTCCTCTGTAGATCCCATGCATGTGTTTTCCCCCCAGTCCTTTGAATGGGTAAAACGTAAGGTGTAATTTGCAGGAAAATTGCTGTTGAGGACTTGATTTAATTTTGTTTCTTTTCTTTCTCCAAAAATCAAGCCGGTGGTAAAATAACTTCTGAAAAAGACAGGAATTGAAATAGATAGAATGACAGAGAAGACAGTTACAAGGCATACAGTATATGTTATAGCTGGCTGTCAGAATAGATCTGTTTTAAACATGAGTGACAGTTCCATTAACAATTTTATTTATTTTCACATTTCACTCCTCCTTAGATTTGAGTCAGGGGTGAATCAGTATTAGATACTCTAAATGTTTGCGCTCTTACAACATCTTAGCCTCAATGTTTTTTTAATAGAAACATGTAGTCAGTTTTTGAAGATATGCTTACTTATTTGTAATGAGATATTCCTGCTCGCTTTTCTTTCATCTTTGTAATTATTAAAAATACTGACTTTGAGAAGGCAGTGAATGGAACAGTCAGTAGGGATAAGCATAAGTATAATCTCAGAATATTCAGGAATGCTGAAAGGGAAAGTTAAGAGTAACTGTAGCAGTGCTCTTACAGATGTTGCATTAGTTGGCATGAGGTGTGTCTGTGACAACTACATATGGAGCTTTACTGACAAGTAATTAACCTGCTTTTTTATTGTCACAAAAACTATCTCAGAGGCTTTGGAGGGGAAAGTACTAGTGCTGCCAGTATCAGCTGTTAAATGTACTATGACTCAAGTAGAGAACTCCAGCTGCAAGCCAATTCTCACTTGCTGGTTAATTAATGAATGATGAAAAAGGGGGGAAAAATGGTCTGCCAAATCAAGTATGAACTCAATAGAAATCAGAAGGGCTGAGAGGCAGAGTTTGTCTTATGCTGTCCAAAAAAATGGAAAGTTCCCTTATTTTTTCAGGGTGCTATTACTGTGCTTAGATACGCTCTTTCATATAATCACATTATTTCTGTTCAATATTTACTAGTTGTGTAGGTGGGTTGTTTTGATTTTTTTTTTGAATTATGATTGATTCTGTATTACATAGTGTTATGCAAATAACTGTCTTGTTCTGCGAATGTTGGGATGTACCTTTATTGATGAAGATCCATCATATTAACAGATACTCAAAAATATTTATACATTTTTTAGATCATTGAAGTTGGATTATGTGAAGTCTTTGAACTGATAAAGGAGACGAGATTTTCTCATCCATCCTTGTGTCTCAGGAGCCTACAAGCCCTACTTAATGTGCTCCAGGGCCAGCAACCAGAAGGCCTGCAATCAGAGCCTCCTGAAGTTCTAGGTAATATCTCTTTTTTTCCCCCCATCTGTTACTGTATTCGATACGAAAAAAGTGGTTCCTAAAAAAAAAGAAAAGTATTTCTGAGACAGTAACATTTTTTCTTTGTTTTGATTAATATGATTTTTAGTGCTGGTTTTCTTCTCTTAACTGACTGACTTTATTCTGGAGTGTAAATTCCCTTATGGTATATGTAATCAGTACTTCTCAGCATTTATCTTTTGTAGAACAGAAGTGTTGTCATGTAAAGGTTCATTTAAAAACAAACAAGTCGTATTTTGTTATTGTGTAATGCAGAGTTTCATTGAAACATAGTAATAAACCTGACAGTCTTACAACTGTGATTCATTTGTCTTTCTGAATCTATAAAATACTTGGTCTTATTGGAAAGAAGATAATTCTATAGTGAACTTCTGTTGCAATCTACTGTTTTATTCTTCAATTTAGCTATTTAATGTTGTAACATATAAAGCTACTAAACAAATAGAGTAGGATAGTGAGAGCAAACTAAAACCACTTTCCCCTCAACTGCATTTCTTCCTAGGCTCAACTTCAGTCTCAGTTCTTCTACCTTCTAGTCCTGCCTCAGGCAGCAGGGGAATGAGGAAAAGGGTTTGCAGTCATTTCATAACACTTCGTCTCTGCTGCTTCTTCCTCCTCACGCTGCTCTAGCATGGGGTCCCTCCCACAGGATACAAGTCCTGCACAGACTGCTCCAGTGTGGTGTCCTTCCCATGGACCACAGTTCTTTAAGAACTGCTCCTGCATGAGTCCATGGGCTTCGGTCCTTCATGAATAGACTGCTCCAGCACAGGTCCTCCACAAAGCTGCAGTTGCTGCCAGAAAACCTGCTCCTGTGTGGGCTTCTCTCCACAGGCAGCAGTTCCTGCCAGGAGCCTGCTCCAGCGAGGGCTGTGCATGGGCTGCATTTTCCTTTAGGGCCTATCTGCCTGCTCCCATGTGGTCCTCCATGGGCTGCAGGGGGACGGCCTGCTCCACCATGGGCCTCTCCACGGGCCGCAGGGGAACTTGTGCTGCGGCGCCTGGAGCCCCTCCTGCCCTCCTTCTGCACTGACCTGGGTGCCTGCAGGGCTGTTTCTCACTCCTCTCTCCCAGCTGCTGTGGCACAGCAGTTTGTTCCCTTTCTCAACTCTGCTCTCCCAGAGGCCCAGCCAGCGTCACTCCCTGGCTCGGCTCTGGCCAGCGGCGGGTCCCTTTTGGAGCCAGCTGGAGCTGGCTCTGATCTGACATGGGGCAGCTGCTGGGCTGTGCTCACAGAGGCCACCCCTGCAGCCTGTGCCCCCTCACCTCGCCATGTAATTCCAATACACACAAAAGTTGAAGTAGATTCCTGTTCACACCTTGATTATTACAGATATTCATCCTTTCAAGCACTGTGAACAGTGCTTGAAAAGAGGCATATGATCAAAATAATTTTGAAGCTTTGATTTGAAATGCTCGTTTCTGAAAAATGGGATGTGCTTCAATATAGGTAATGGTAATAAAGATTAGACAAAGCTTGTGAAACCTACACATCATCTCAATGATGAAGTAGACTGAATAGGCAGGTAAAGTAACTCCATCTGTCTTGTCACTTATTATAGTGTCCTACTGTAACAGAAAGACTTAAGGTTTTTCTTGTTCTTCCATCCTTGTGATTTTCCAGACTCACCTTTTTCTGGGTGAAAAAGAGTGTAAAGTTAGGGATGATAATTATAGGCCTATTTAAATGGCCTATTTTTTAAATTAAAATTCTTTTCTGCCTGGAAAGAGAGTTAAGTCTAATGGCTGAGGGAAGATGCCATGTATTTTGTAAGTTCAGAATTAATTTCCCATTGATTGGCAAACTGCCTAGTATGATTTTATGACTTGTCTGTTTAATTGCTGTGTTTTATCTGCAGAATCCCTGTTCCAGCTTCTTCTGGAGATAACTGTCCGTAGCACGGGAATGAACGACAGTACAGGACAGTCCTTGACAGCACTTTCCTGCGCTTGCCTCTTCAGTTTGGTAGCTGCATGGGGAGAGACGGGAAGAACATTGCAAGCGATCTCTGCTATCCTCACCAATAATGGCAGCCATGCCTGTCAAACTATTCAGGTTGTGGACTAAGACTTATCCATATCTGGAAATTTGTGTAAATGATGTGTACGTGAATTCCGAGGCAATCTGATGTGTAAATTCAGTTAATTTTTTTCCACTATTTTTGAGATAACAGTAGGTATTTCTTGGTCTGTTTTGAGTTGGAGATGGAACAGAAAATAGAACATTTAAATTAGGCATGTTTTTTCACTCACTGTTTTTTACTGTTTTTAGGTGCCAACCATTTTGAACTCTCTTCAGCGGAGTGTACAGGCAGTTCTGGTGGGCAAAATCCAAATCCAGGACTGGTTCAGTAATGGGATAAAGAAGGCAGCCTTGATGCACAAGTGGCCATTGAAGGAAATATCTGTAGATGAAGATGACCAGTGCCTGCTTCAGAGTGATGGTTTTTTCCTCTATCTCTTATGTAAAGATGGACTTTACAAAATTGGCTCTGGATATAGCGGGACAGTGAGGGTAATGTTATTTATTGTCTGATGAATGATAGTTAAAATATTAGCTTTTAAGATGTCCCATTTCCATTGAGAATCTTCTGTAATTTACTAATGATCAGTTCTTTTACATTTTGTCTATTTTTTTCCAATGATTTCTGTGAGAATTTCACAGCGTTTTCCTACAGTTTTAACTTCTCAATATGTCTGAAGATGTTGTTTAGATTATAAATGATTAATTGTAGAATTGTCATTCTGATATTTGTTTAACAATTGGGATTTTCTGCTTTCCAGGGCCATATATATAATTCTACGTCCCGCATCAAAAACAGAAAGGAGAAAAAGTCTTGGTTAGGCTATGCTCAGGTAGGTGAATACTTAAAACATAACAAGCACTCTCCCTGCCCTCCCAAGTGTAATTTAAGTAGAGAATGGCATAGAGTAGTTTACACAGATACTGTATTGCTCCTTTGGCTTTAGTTTTAAAAGTATTTCTTTGGTTCTGAGTTTTAAATTATTGTGGAAGATAGGGAACATCTAATGGTATATAGAAAGGAATAATGAAAAGTGTCATTTTGATCTTTCGTTTTTTTTAGGGTTGGTTTCTGGAGTATCGGCAAACTTTTCTTATCCCTTTGCTATTCATTATAGAAATAGTTTAGGTGTATGGGGTTTTTTTGTTCATCTTCAGAATCCTGTTGTTAGCACTGAGTACTCAAAAAAAAAAAAAATTGAAAGAACACTGAGTTTTCTACATTTTTGAACTACAATTGTTATTATATATTTACTATTAACCAAGCAATCTCATTGTCCCTGTGTGAAACTAGGCATAGTCCTTGCCATGCTTTTGAAGTGAAATTGTTCGTTACAAATATATATTAAATTATTACAGTTATCATATATATGAAAGCTGATTTTCTTTAGTATTACGACATGTATTATCAAAAGATACACTGGTACAATACAAAGGTGTGAGGATGCATTCATTCAGGAGCCTTTTGTATCAGTTTGGAAATGAATAGGATCCATACAGTTTCACTATGTACAGTTGCACATTTGGACATTCTGTACGTAGCTATAAATGTATTTAATATTATTCTTCTCATGCTTGTACAGCTGTATGCATTTGCACTGCAACTGTGCCCAAACAAAGGCACTGCTAGTTCAAGTGATTTTTCTTATTTTGTCATGCAAATTATTTCAGACTAAAGCTTTTCTATCTACTTTAATACTCTTCACTTATTTTTTCTAGTTTTTTTATTTTCCTCATCTGAGATTGATTTATCCAGGAAAATTGAAGTAGTTTAGATGGAAGAAAAAGGGCTTTTTTATTTACTTATTTATCTATTTATTCATTCATTCATTCATTTATTTAAATTAGATTATCATAATTTGGGTCTCTGACTCTTTGGCAAATGAAAGATATTTTTAGGTTAGGCCTCAGTGACTACCTTGTGAAATGCATCTGTTCTTAGATGTGTAGAATCCCCAGCTGAGACCAGTCATGCTTCAAGCAAGTGCACACCATTGTCAAAACTCATGGTGTGACATTGCCATTGTCAGAACCATTATTTAGTCATTATTCATATTGGTCTCTGGAACCCTCCTGTAGGTGAATAATAGTTTGCTTGGCCTCAGTCACATTTAATGAATATGTTCATAAGTGCCCTTGAGTAATCTTTTTCCTTTCATGTAGCTGCTTTTATAGCAGAAATGTTTTCTAAATGTAAATTCCATGACTGTGTTCCTACCCTGCTCCTCAACATCTTTGAAGGGTTCATAGGCATTGCGAGATCTAAAAAGATATGGGAGGAAAGTTGCCAGGTACCTCTCATATGCATATGGATCTATGCATGTTATGCAGAAGTGTGGGCTTATGCAAACTATCTAAATTAAGATAAAGCAAAACATATTTGACTGTTTATATGTGCACTCAAAGTTATAGATGTAAATAATAAACCTCAAATGTGAGCTTTCAGGTACGTAAATCTTTTTACTGAGAAACCAACTTAAACTGGTGACTGAATCAAACTTGAGCAAAGCAAAAATAAACCACAGAAAAAAGAAAACTAAAAAACCCACATATGAACAGTGAGAACATACTGTTTTGGTATACTAAAGGTATATACCAAAAGGTATACAGCATCAATATACTTGTTGATGTGGGCTGCTGACCAGATAGGTAATTTTGAGGAGATGAAGGTATTCTGCATGTGGAGAAACTGCAAGAGGAAATCATTACTCCTGAGTATGTCCCTTCACCTAGGTCTGGTTAGGAGCTGGGATGTGAAGAATATAGTAACTCATTTTATGTAACCTTTTGTGTCATGGCTGCTGTCACCAAAATCATTGTGTACATTGGGGGAATCTCTTTCATGAAGAGCTTAGAAAGCTCACAAAATAAGACTGTCCCTAGTGGGAGTCAAGGTAGTTAATTAACATTTTTGAAAAATCCTATGGTCTTTTAATACACTTACTAATATTCCTTAATGTTCAGTCTACTATATGGGTCAATATATGTATCTCCTTCCTGGAATTCATGCAACTCTTTCACTGTTTTAGAAAAAGGGGACGGTAACATGTTTTTTGCCATGGCTTTTAACTGTATTTTATATACATAAAAAGAATAGATTTACTACGTGTGGCTTCAGAAGCTCTATGTGAGTATCAGCATGCTGATCAGTGTGTGGAAAGTGTGGAGGGTGCCAAATTTCCATTTTTTATCCTAGAATTTAATTAGTGCAAAAACAGTTGATTATCAAAATAAAGCACATTTAATGTAAAAGTTCTCCAAAAATGTACATAATACGTAAAATAATAATCAAATTTCTTTCATTTTTGACAATAACTTTTGATGTATTTGAGAATATTTTCATATCATTGTATATATTCTTACTTTTACCAGGGCTATTTATTATATAGAGACAACAATCACAGTATGACAGCCATAAGAATAAACCCTGAAACTTTGGAACAAGACGGTACAGTTGCTTTGCCAGGTATGAACCTCCAGATTTGAGAAGATGGTTATAGTTTACTGTTTACATGCTATGTATTTTCAGGTAAGCAGAAGAGAAATCATGATAGATTTTGAGGTCAGAAAAAAACTGCTTTTTTTTATGGCTTTGATATGCTGCATTAGACCAGTTGCAGTATTTCGTTCAGAGGTTTTGCATCTACTCCAGCTACTGGAAGAATATTGTAACTTTTAAGAATGTATAGTTATCTTAATTTAAAGACTCCAAGAGCTTAACTTCCTTCTTCAAGAATTTTTGCTTGTTTCTAGTTCGGACTTTGAGCATTTGGCATAGGTATGACTTTGTTTCTGTTATCTTTTAAATGGAGGTAGTCACAAACTGTGACCACAGCCATTTGCTTTTTAATGTAGGCAGAAATATGTCCAAAAACCGAAGGAGACTAATGAATGCTGATGGACCATACTTTTAACATTTCAATTGGCATGGAATTTTTGTTTGTTTGTTTTTGCATAGGAGCCTTATAACCTGGGTCTCTGCTTAGAAAATTAGGATGTTCCTGGAACATGCTTTAATGATAATTGATAAAAGAATATATTTTTTATCAAACTATGACAATTTTATTCTTCTAGATCAGAAGAAAGATTTTGTGTTGCATCCTGACATATATAAGAAGGCGCTGACTGAAACCTCAAAAATTCTCTAGTCTTTTTGTATTTCAAAAACAATTCTTTTGAAACAAAGGATGAATGTAGACTCTTTAGTCTATGCAACCTTTTGAATAGTCCTTAAAATGTTAGTGTCTCTTGAAGCTGCTTGGTCTTTGTGGGACTTTATGAGAAATCTGAGTGAGAGCATGTTCAAGGACCTGACATACTGCCTTGCAGGATTGTTCTTCCACTTTGTTCACCTCAAGGTAGCTTCAATCATTAGGGTCCTTTGAGGTCCTTGACTGTGTTACCACTGATAAGCAAAGCAGTAGTCTTCATGCAGGCCTTGAGAGACACTTGAACACATTTGAAGTCTACACCTCAAAGTTGTTAGCTTTTTTCTACAGAAGTGTATTAATCTTTCAGTGCAAAAGCAAATCTTAAATCTGTGGAAATACTCATTCGGAAATCCCTCACAAACAGTCACACAATTGTATTTTGTGTGGTTTGTGATGGTGTTGAAGTGGATGCTAGATGTTGTTCGTAACTGCTGCTCTTTGTATTTCAGCCCTTGAATTTTACTGTCTTGCTTTCTGCACTTATACACATTTATCTCACATTTATTTATTATGAGCAGATATGGCCTTTTGGCTAAGACATGTAAAGGGCTCCACTTCTGGTTATTTCTGTTTCCCATTAGAAGGAAAGAAGTGGAAGTGGGTGAGGGTATGTGACCTATCCTGAGGAAACCTGAGTATGTACATAACTCTAAATAGTAATGGCTGTCCCACTGTAATAGTAATAATGACTTGTAGCATGTTCTGTAGTTCTGAAAAAACACACCGGATAGAACCAGAGGGCAGTGACCTTGCTAACAGCTGAACATTGATATGAATCCAAGTATTTCCTCCAAGTTGGTATGGTATTCAGATGAAGTTCTATCCGGAGTTATTCTCTTTCAAATGCCCTGGTTGGTCATTAAATGCATTTAAATAAGGCATTCAAATTTATTTGTAAAGGGATGAGTAGGAGATTGGGAGATGTGATTAGGAATTGATCCTAGCTAGAAGTCATGTGGCCTTAGAAAACTCTGTGAACTATGGAACACTATCTTCTCTTTTCTCAGACAGTAGGATCCACCAGCTTCTTGAAACCATAAATTTCTCTTTCGAAGGGCAGTCTTTCCGCTCTGACAGATGATCTAGCAAATCTAACAAGTATCTGGAACTACCAGACTATGTGTCAACATTCTTGCATCTAATGAATGCCTTTGCCAAGCTTCGTATACTGTCCTTGAGTTGTCAGTCTGTCTTCCCAGTAGAAATATCATACAAGAATCCCTAAATTCTGAGATTTGCTAGATGATTGGACCTGAATTTACAGAGGATGTTTTCATCTTGACTGTTTCTTTAATGGTAACGCTTACTATGTACCTTAGAGAAAGGTTGCTGCATTCAGCTGAAGAAGTTACATGGTATATGGCTTCATTGTTCTTTAAAATTGTATATGAGTATCTTGGAGCTAAGGACTGTTTGCTTGGTCTGCACAGTACCGCAACTGAAGATAGAATCATAGAATAGCTTGAGTTTAAAGAGACCCATAAGGATCATTGAATCCCGCTCCTGACTCCACAGAGGGCAACCTAAGTGTTAAACAGTATATCTGAGGGTGTTGTCCAAACATTGCTTGAACACTGGACAGGTTTGGAGCCATGACCACTTCCCCGGGGAGCCTGTTCCAGTGCCCAACCATCCTCTTAGTGAAGAACCTTTTCATAATATCTAATCTGAACTTCCCCAGACACAACTTCAAGCCATTCTCTCCTGCCCTATCACTGGTCACCAGAGAGAAGAGATCAGCACCTCCCTTTCTGGTCCCACTCATGAGGAAGCTGTAGATGGCAGTGAGGTCAACCCTCAGTCTCCTCTGAGCTGAGCTGAACAGACCAGCTGCTTCTCATAAGTCATGCTATATAGTCCTCTCACCATCTTTGCCCTCCTTTGGACACATTCTGGTATTTTTATATCCTCCTTATATTGTGGAGCCCAAAACAGATAAGCTCGATAGTATTTAATAGCAGGTACTATGTTCATGGTACAGTGTATGAATATGGAAGGTGATGCTTGACAGTCATCTTCTCTTGAAACCTTTGAGGAGGCTGTGATTAACAGGTGTCTGTAGTTAAGTAATTTAGGTAAAATATAAGAACTTTCTGTTAGAGTGATCTCCAGACAGAAACCTTGAGTAGCTTTTCTTGGTCCCCAGAATAATTTCCAAGGTCAGATTGAATAAGACTACAAATGATCATAAGAGCTCCTTGCTAGCTGAGACATTATATACTATCCTACTTTTTCCAGATACTCCATTTACCTTCCATTTTCTCCTCTCACCATTAATTTAATGTTTACCTAGTTTATCTATTCAAGTGCTAATGTTTAGGAGGTCTTGTGAAGAATCTGTTAAAATGGCATATCTGTTCCCAGTTTCCTCTTCAAACCCACCAAACATACAAATAACCCCCAAATTGTTTACTGGGAGTCTTGCCTCTTCTGAAATGACTCAAGAATTAGGCCAAACAATGTAATACAGACCCAGTGGTGGCAAGAACATCCCGTTTACTTGACAGTTATACTTGTGTTAGCATGTCACTTTCAGCCATTCAGGGGATCTTTACTTACCTATAAGACATCTGACTTCCTGTGGCGTTTCAGAAATGTCATTTAGATTATTTTTGGAACTTTTCTTCAAGCTATTGACAACTCTTTTTGTTGTATTACTAATATCACTTTGCAGCATAGAGAATAATGTGACTTTAGTCATTAAATCTGAGCTTATTTTTTAGAGGGCAATATTTCAAATTTTTGTGTATCTGCCATTCTCCATCTTGCCTGTGCTTACATATATTGTGTTTCATACTTGTGTGCTCTACTTTAGGTCTGTTACTTCAAGATGTGAGAATTAGAGTAGGCCACGTAATGCATATTTTATTCCTTGTAAGATGTTTTATTGGACTAGACAGTATAGCAGGAAATAGTAAATAAGATTTTGGGTTTGTAAATAATTCTTCCAAGTGTGGTTTTTTCAGCTTTATTATTTTTAATAAAAGTACTTTGTTTACCTGTTTACCAAAAATTATCAAATTTGCTGGTTACGCTGGAAGCACATCGTTTGTACTTCATCTAGCGTTAAATCTGTGGAACTGAATGATACTGGATCTTTGTTCAGGTTATGATGCAGGTATTTAGAGTGTGAAATAGATGTCCTACAGTATTTTCGGAAGAGGCCTCTTTCCTGTGTGTAATCAATGAAGGAAATACTTCACAAGGCATAGAATCTGTCACTGTCTTTGTTAGTAGCTCCATGAGCAGAGCAGGGAAGAAGAAGAGATGGTATAGGGATATACCTTTAAACCTGCAGAGAAAGTGGTCATCTTCTTTTTTCCTTTAATATGGGCAGAATTCTTTCCCTACCTTTTTTCTTGGAAATGGCTGACCTGTTTTCAATAAATGCATGATACATGCAATTACATGCCTTACAGTTTTCCAAAAAACACTAGATTTTCTGCTGATAGTCTATGAACAATGGAAAAATGAGATGAATAATGAGAAGTTTGATTGTCTCAGTTTCATTTATTTCTGTAGGTTTTATATGCTGGACTGAGTAAACTTTTCTTAAAGATAATGAACCTTACTTTAAAAAAAAAGTCTTTGGGGCAGGGGAAGGACTAACACTCCCAGCAAAATTGAAATTTAGTTCTGTTACAAAAATTTAGATTATCCCTTGCACGTGAATACTAAATGCTTTTGCAGTTAAATATTGGGGTAACCCCTTACATTTCACACGATGGAGAGAGTTTTAGTAACTCGTAAAGGGACAAAGGAGTAATATATGTAATTTATAGGTGAGAGAGAAGAGATCCTAGCATAAAATAACATATTGTCAGAACAGTATGATCTCTCTTTAGATCTAAGTAGAACTCTTGTAGTCAGATTGTAGTGAGAGTAACTTAGGCAGAAGCAGAGAACAGTGTATGTATGTTAATATTAACTATTGCATTGCACTCCATCTTTCACAGATTGTCATACTGAAGGGCAGAATATCCTCTTCACTGATGGAGAATATATTAATCAAATAGCAGCATCTAGAGATGTAAGTGTTACATATGATGGGTAAACTATTTTTCTCTCACCCAGCTGCTTTATTTTACAAAATGTATATGATTTCCTTTTTGTTTAATGTTTGACTTCTTCTTAGCTAACACAACTAAGGAAGAAATCCCTGTAGCTAAAGGTGTAAGAAACTGCCATGTTAGGTGTATATCCACACAATTCTGATTTGTGATGGAACATAATTTTTCAGATAAATTTTAAGAAAAACTTCATTGCTCTTTCTGGAAAAAAATAAACCTTACAGTGGAATGATGGCTTTTTAACATGTTCTTCTGTAGAGGCTCTGTGGGATAAGCTGCTTAGTGCAATTTTTCTCTTAATTTCATTTCCTGTAATTGCTTTGGTACTTGTTGGAGAATTTCAGCCAGATTTAATAAAGAGGTAGCAAAGTTACTACATTCCAGTAGATTTTATATGAAAACTGACTACTGGCCAAAGCTGTGGAAACCCAAGGAAGTGCTTCAATGAGAGGCAAAACAGTGTTAGCTGTTGTATGTTTTGTTTGGCAGGCAGTTATTACATACGGAGTTCTGGACTGATCACCTATAAGAAAACTGTAATACACTGATGGGGCAGGACTGGGGTGGGGTAAGAGATACCAGATATGCACCTATAAGGAAACCAGTATTAACCGGTTTCCCTGTTAAGACAACTTGTTTTTAACATGGCCAGATGAACATATTTCATCTGTACTTGTAGACAGAAGACTCTTTTAGCTACTATTTAAAGCAGTCACCCTTAAACTGCACTTAGAATTTTGAGTTATGAATCAGAAGAAGTTGAGGGCTTAAAAGAAAGTTATATATAATTGTAAAAGCAAGACTTCTGTGGTGAAGTTTGGAGCTAATTATTCCTATAGCAATTCACTATTTTCCCAGCAAATTCAAAATATTCTTAAGGTCTGTCAGATGCTTCTCTTCAGCTCATCCCGTTTGCCATTTTCTTCTTTTTTCCTCTATATTAAATGTTACTTTAGCAGTGTGTCATCTGATAATTTGCTCTGATATAGTATTATGTCCTTAGGCCATGAAAAGTAAATCAGTGCATTTATTATTCAGTATAAAGTGGATATTTTATTTATTGCAGGATGGCTTCGTAGTGCGAATATTTGCAACAAGTACTGAGCCAGTACTGCAACAAGAACTGCAGCTTAAGCTTGCAAGAAAATGCTTACATGCCTGTGGCATCTCGTTGTTTGATCTGGAGAAAGACTTGCACATTATCAGTAAGTCCTGTTCTTTCAAGGTTAATAGTAAGCTAGCAATTCAAATAATAAGACTGAAACCCTGGCCTTCCCTTTGTTTGCCTTTATTATGTGAAGGAAGGTATATAACTTCACTATAAATGTAGAGAAGTGTGAGGGTTTTGAAACAGCTTAAACAGTGCTTGACTCATGGTAGGCCATACACTCGTTTTGAACCACAGTCTTTCTGTCTTTTCCAGTATTTTCCTTTAGTTTGTAATAAGTATGGCATTGTTTGAAGCTTAGACTTCATCATAGGGCTCACATAACATGTAGTTAAGCTGTAGAACTCCTTGCTGTGGGTCAGCATTTACAAAAGTTAAAAGGACTGCTGGCTGGATTCATGCCGAAGGAAGGCATTCAAACATACTAATATTTGGAAACCACCTTTATGTCAGAATTTCTGAGATGCTAAACTGTTGGTGTCTAAGAAACTAGTTTGGAGAAATCACTTGGCATTTGCTTTGTTCTTTTGCTATTTCAGGCGTTTGCTTTTGGCAGAACAAAAGGATGTTTGGCTCCGTGGACCTTTTGTCTGACCAAGTGCAGTTGCTCTTATGTTAGTGCTTTTTCCTCTTTGAATAACTCCACCAACTCTAGCCCAGTAAGCCTTCTTGTGGCAGCAAAATTTTGTTTCCCTTGTAACTTTTTTAGAACCTTTGTTGTGACAAACTCTCCGTGATGGAGTTAGGCCCCTAAACTAGTCTGTGGAACTGCCTGGTAAAACTGTCTGGTTAACTGCAGTCTTCCTTGCCACAGGTACAGGGTTTGATGAGGAATCGGCCATCCTTGGTGCTGGAAGAGAGTTTGCTCTTATGAAAACAGCTAGTGGAAAGGTATTGAAAATGTTTTGTAGTAAATAGCAAGTTCCATCAATATATTTCTAAATGTTTTTTAATTTAATTACTATTTTCAACAATTCCTTTTTGCCTTCTTAATATGTTAGAATGAATTTATATGACTGTATTTAAATAAATTTTCAGAGTCCTCTTTAAAGGGAAAAATGCAAATAATTATTTGAAAATGTACATAGATGAAGTTGGAACCTTTGGGTAATCTGTGGCTTATTTGTTTGGTTGAATTTGTAGGGATTTCTACAGTCAATTTTATTTAGAGGCGATGTGGGGCTTTGATTTATATTTGGGGGAGAGAGATTACCTTTTCTCTACAAATGATGTATTAGCACACTTGTAAAAATCTTGACTTCCTCATGCCATCTAACAACAGTCATTTATTTAAGTCCCAGTCTGTTTTTTCAGGTCCTTCAGAAAATTATCATGAAACTTCCCCAATGCAAAGATTTTGATTGATTTTAAACCTATTCTTAATCATTTGATACATCAGTTCTGCTCAGTGGAGATTGTTTTTCAGAGACACTTGCACATTCATTGAAATTTAGAAATACTTTTGCTTACTTTCACTGTGACTTTTTTACTTTTTTATCGTGTTTCAATTTTGGTTTGGGAAAGTAATGTTATTTCACGTATGTAAACATAGATTTTTGTTTTCTTGTGCTCAGAATTTTGTTGCTATATTGGAATGAAGCCCTTGTTCTGCTCCTATCACAACAGTGTGATTCATCAAAATGATCACATATAAGCTTAACTGTTTTTCCCAATAAAATTTAATAATATGAAACGTAGAATTTGGTCAAGCAGAACTCTTCAGGTATTAGGAGGAGGCAAATTATTTTGATCTTCAGACTGAAGGACCTCTTCAAATTAAAATTGGCAGGCTTCCTGGTTTTGGTCTCTTAAGTTCCATGTTTAACCATGAAATACACTGTATAAGACATAATGAAAAATGGCTTTAAGTGCCCACATAGGTTAACACATCTGTTTCATAGAACCGTTGAGCAGCATGGTTCTAGAGGGATCTTTTCTGTCCGTAACAGTAGTTTTGTATTTGTTCAAGTGAAATATTGTGTTATATCTTACTGTTCATGTGCTCACTGGCCATGATCCATTTACTGAAAATAAGTTTGAAATATATAGATATATAGATATATAGATATATAGATATAGAAGCATATTAAAATTCATAGAAATTTTGTATTTTTAATTATTTATATTGTTATAATACCATATTGTTCTTACACAGACCAGACATTTCTCTTAAATGTTTTTAATGCTTAGTTTTCTCTGAATAGTTTCTCTTGAACAGTTTTTTCTTGTGTATTTAATTTATCAAGCCAAACAATTAGATATGAAAACTAAGTTTGTGGTAGAGTAGAATGCATATTTCAAAGCAAGTAGAATCTAATCAGGATGTTTCCCCCATTAAATCAAAATTCATAGGTTTAGGATACAGATACTTATGTCAGGAAAAGTTCTGTACATTTTGAAATGTGATGGGCCTTAAATACAGCGCCGCTTTAAAAATGATCCTTGCTGAAGTGCTGTGGCGTAACTGGAAATGTCATGCTGTTTCTTCCTAGATTTATTATACTGGCAAATATCAAAGCCTTGGAATCAAACAAGGTGGTCCTTCAGCAGGAAAATGGGTTGAACTACCAATCACAAAATCTCCAAAGATTATTCAGTTCTCTGTTGGACATGATGGTTCACATGCCTTACTTGTTGCAGATGATGGAAGTATATTCTTCACAGGTTCTGCTAGTAAAGGAGAAGATGGAGAATCAAGTATGTATTATGTTTGCTTAATCAATAGTTGATAAAAGCCTATTAACCACTATTTAATTTCAAAGGAAGATTGTTAACATTTTCCAAGAACATGAAAACATTCCATCAGTAGTATTATCGTATGTAATAGACAAGATTTATAGGAGTACTTTTTTGAGAGTTGTATTAAAGGAATTACCACATACTGAAAGGGTTTGGGTGTGAGCACAACAGCTAATTTTGTGAAGTTATGCGTTCAACCAAAAATTGGATATTTATGAAAACTTTACTCTTGTGAACTCTGAAACTTTCTTGCAGTTCAGTAAAGCTTTCCAATGACATTAAATGTTGCTGGGTTTGAATTTTACCTCGGTAAGCAACCGGCTTCACTGCTTCTGTCAGCTAGGGATGTTGAACTCAGTTTTAGCACAGTTTGGATTGTGTGGTGGCAGTGTTATGTTAGAGTTGTTCTGAGAGAAGGCAGTCATAAGTTCAGTCAAGAGGCCGTGCCATCTGCCTGGGAATTTGCCTAAAAATCTGAAGACCCAAACTTTTGCCTCTTCACTGTTGTTTTAGAGAACTTTGTAAACTGGTGTTTTGCCAGCTGATGTTTCTCTATTGTGGAGAATTACATTGAAGAGAAATTATAGAAGCATTCTTCAAAAATTAAATATTTCACTTTCGGAAACACTGTTATGTTAGGTTGTGTGAGATTTAGGTTGGGTGGGGAATGGTAAAGATTTTAATAATACTGGAATTTTTGTGCCTCAATGCAGTCAGTTACAAATATAATAAATAGCACTCAAATATTGGTATAAAATTCAAGTCTTTATGGAGTAGTAGATGGTTAAAATTTAAAAATAGATTGAAAATAGAATTTAAAAATAGATTTCAAGTATGTATGTGTGGGAGTATTTATGTGTATGTATGTACAACAAGAGCTTGCATCCAGCTTTATCTCAATTAACTGTATAGTAGTTTCACTTTTCAAAGAAGTTGTTAACTAAAACTCATTGGGCTCCATATACAAGGTATGGCATATCTCATGCAGAAACAAAACATATAACATAGTGTTCCTGTGGCAGATTAACTACACAGCCAGTATTTCCCAAGAATGTGTATTTTTTCCCATATAACTAAAATACAGGCAAGAACATAAAAGATTTGTTAATGCATATAGAGGGGATTCTTGAATGTGCTTAGGGGACAGGAAGTTAATAGTATTGCTCTGGTATAAAAGTCTGTGAATAACAAAGTTGGTATCAGCCATAGTAACCTTGTAGAGTCTCAAATGCAAATCTACTGCAAATTGCATGGGACAAAATCATACTTCTTCCTTCAGTAAATTTAAACTTGAGATTTCATCATTTTAGGCAAAAAGATCAGAGAAAATAAAAGCAGAAATTTCAAGATTTCCTTGGGCAATTATTTGAAAGCTAACTAAAATAAAACTGATTCTTTTTGTTGTGTTAAATTAATCTACCATTTCAGATGAAACAGAAGTTTAGCACTTTGAAGTAAATTGCTGTCACTGCTTTTGTTTGAGTAAGGGAAATTGAAGTGGATCTTAGCTCTAGATCTTTTTACTGGAGATTGTGATCAGGAACCTGATCAAGGTCTTTCTCAGTTCATTTAAAAGTTCAACTCTATTCAGACTGATCTAGTTCTCTTTTTCACTCTCTAATTTGGCTTAGAGTGGATGTGCACGAACTTTACATTTTTTTTTCTGATTTTTTTTTTAAACGTGGGCAGGGAGATTGGGTTTGTGCCAGCAAAGTGTATGTGCATGTTCTCTGTAGAGAATTGCTAACTGTCAGCAATTAAAGGTGTCTGACAGTTGTCTGACTTGGACGAACGTTCACAGCTGTAATAGTAGCTGTTAGTTGTTTTACCTGCTCTTTACTTGTGCTTTTACTGTTTTGTTTAAGGATGGAGTGCAAACTATCAATTTGTTGGTTTTTTGTTTGTTTGCTTTTTAATTTTTCAGTACTTCTCTGTTCTCCTTATGGGAATCTGTTGTGACTCAACTCTTTCCTAAACATGGTTTTAATAAATAATTTAATATTTTTCTTTAAAAAAAAAAACTTTTAATTATGTAGCTTACTTTGCATTTATGGTCATATATATTTTTCTCAGGTGGCAATGAAGAGGGTTTTTTGTTTTTGTTTTTTTTTCTTTTTACATTACACATTGCTTTGTAAAGCTCATAAAGTACGAGGTTAGTTCAATATATATGATTATAAAAGAAAAAAGCTTGAAGGATCAGTAATGAAAGATATCAACTCATGATTTTGTTTGCAATTGAGTTTTTAGAGAGAAACCAATAAATCCAATAAAAATTAGACCAGGAGATCGTATAGATGGATTTTTTTCAGTAGCAATCTGAAAACGAAGCCCTATTTATAAAAACAAATGTTATTATGTATTCAGCATTTTTTTTTTTTTGTAAAATGACTTGTAATTTATTAATTTATTTAAAGCTAAAAGCAGACGGCAGTCAAAACCATATAAGCCTAAAAAAATCATCAAAATGGAAGGAAAGATTGTGATATCTACAGCTTGCAATAATGGAAGCAGTTCTGTAATTTCAAAAGATGGAGAACTCTACATGTTTGGAAAAGATGCCATTTACTCTGATAGTACAAGTAAGCTAATATTTGTCTTTTAAATGATTTCTCAAATAGAGTAATTGAAATCAGTCTAGAAGTTTTTAGCCTGTGGAAATGATGTTTGTGTGTTTCTTACTCTCCTAATAGATTTCTGAATTTCTGCTGATTCAGCCAGATGTGACAGAAGGATAGAAAGACAAAACAGAGTTTCCTTAAGTTCTGTAAAAATATATAACCGGGGACAAACACCCAAATGAATGCATCCACTAAGGAAAAAAAAATCAGTTGTATTCTTAATATGACACTTGACAGCCACATGGGGAAGTCACAAAAATGAGACATATTATGGATAAAGGCTGCAGGAAACCAGGCCTTATAAGATTCTCTGCTCACAAAGCAGCCTGTTTTGAATTTGTGTGTGATCCAGTATGTCTCAATTTAAATAAAATTTTAAAGAAATAAAGTCCAATGGGATTATGACTCCTTTAGAATTGTTTTTCAAAATTAGTGATTCGGGGCAGGGTTTGGTTTGGTTTTGGCTTTTCTCTTTTTGCAGGGCACATTTCAGGACTAGTTTTCTTTTCACTTCTTACTCTAGCACTTGTTTTGTGTATCTGTTATTCTTCTGATAATTTAAAAATTGTCAATACTCATTAGCAATTGTGCTATATTGTGGAAGTTTCTATCTCAGGTGGAAAGTGCAATTTACCACTCAACTGCTTTGTGTCATATAGGTTTAGTGACAGATTTGAAAGGCCACTTCGTGACTCAAGTAGCCATGGGCAAAGCTCACACCTGTGTGTTAATGAAGAATGGAGAAGTTTGGACATTTGGTGTAAATAATAAAGGACAGTGTGGACGAGACACAGGCTCCATGAGTCAGGGAGGAAAAGGTGAGGAACCTAGATTTTTCCTTCTGTTTTGTGTGCTGGAAAATATCACAAGTAAAACCATAACTATATTTATTTAAAATATAATTCTAATAACATTTGATGTTTGGCACTTACTAATAAACTTAGCTATGTAGAAAATCTCAATTACTTTTCTTTTGTTGGTGATGAAAAAGCTTTTCTTTAAAACAACTGAATAAAACCAAACCTCATCATTCCTTTTCTTACTATGTGCAGTAGTCCTAGTAACAAAAAAAAAAAAAAAAAAAAATTCTATCTTCCTTTGTTTGCATTTTGTCTCGAGGCTGTTTTGTTTGCATAAGCAGGACATGAATGCAAGTCTACATCTTTCTGCATGCATCTTGAATGTTTCCCTTACTCCAAAATATTGGTATGAAAAATGTGTCCTTCACCTTTGCAGGATTGGAATATTTTATACATGACAAGTAAATGACTTGTTACTTGTATACTGAATATAAATGTTTAATTTCCCTTTTAGTTGTGAAGCACAGATATATGCCCCATCCCATGCTTGGAGAGGTTTCAGAACTGTCATTGTGCTGACTGAGCATGTAAATCATGTATTCATAGTTGTTCTTTTAAAATCTGATCTGTGAGTGTTCTTCAGATCTTCACTAGCCGCTGTGGAGCTCAGAAAACAGCTGTTTCTTGTTTAAATATCTTAATTAGGTTTTGGAGTTGAGAACATGGCAACAGCAATGGATGAAGATCTAGAAGAGGAACTGGATGAAAAAGATGAGAAGTCCATGATGTGTCCTCCAGGCATGCATAAATGGAAGCTGGAGCAGTGCATGGTGTGCACTGTATGTGGGGATTGCACAGGCTATGGAGCTAGCTGTGTTAGTAGTGGGCGTCCTGACAGAGTTCCTGGAGGGTAAGCAAACGTATGGAAATATACTTACTATAGTGGGTTGAACAGGTAAAGCATGTGTTGAATTCAAACTGAGCTGTTGTTTTGTTAAACTTCAGTCTAAGATAACGTTATATCTAAATGGGTATCTTCTTTTAAAGTCAGAAATAGGTGAAAATTTTTGTAAATAGCTTGTAAAGATTGCAGGTAATTTTAAATGCTTTTTTTTTTTTTTTTACATTTGTTTAGGATATACCTTTTGCTTTACTAGAAGCTGTTGAATATGAACAATAGTATAGTCTGTCTCTTGACAGACATGTCTCTTGAAAGGCACTTAAAGAACAAAGCTGTTATCAGGCATAGTCAGCATGGGTTCATGAGGGGAAAGTCCAGCCTTAGAAATTTGATCTCCTATGATAAGGTCACCCGCTTAGTGGTTGAAGGGAAGGCAGTGGACGTAATCTTTCTGGATTTTAGTAAGGCCTTTGATGCTGTCCCTCACAGTATCATTCTGGACAAACTGTGAGATGAACAGGTTCAGGCTACGCTGAGTGGTGAACTAGCCGAACAGCAAATCTCAAAGGGTTGTAGTGAATGGGGCCACATCTGGCTGGCAGCTGGTCACTAGAGGTGTTCCTCAGAGCTCAATTCTAGGGCCAGTTCTGTGCAACATTTTTATCGATGATCTGGATGCAGGAGTTGAATGCATCTTTAACAAGTTTCCTGGCAATGCTAAACTGAGAGGTGCTGCTGACTCTCTGGAGGGATGAGAGGCCTTGCAGAGGGACCTAGATAGAGCGGAGTATTGGACAATGAGCAATGGCATGAAGTTCAGCAAAGGAGAATGCTGGGTTCTGCACCTGGGATGGGGTAATGCCGGACACAGGTACAGGCTGGGAGATAAGTGACTAGAGAGCAGCCCTGCAGAAGGGGATCTGGGGGTGCTGGTTGACAGTAGGCTCAACATGAGCCAGCAGTGTGCCCTGACAGCCGAGAGAGCAAACCACGGAGCTAGCCAGTAAAAAGAGGTGATTTTCCTGTCATGTTTAGCATTGGTATGGCCTCAGCTCGAATGTTGTGTGCAGTACTGGGCCCCACAATATAAAAAGGATGTTAAGATACTTGAGTGCCAGGTGGTAGGACGAGGGGAAATGAGCTTAAGTTGCGCCAGGGAACGTTTAGGTTAGATATTAGGAAAAACTTCTTTACTGA
>VXAA01005912.1:160342-185053 GCA_013399115.1 Anseranas semipalmata | reverse complement strand
TTGGAACAGGCTGCCCAGGGAAGTGGTTGAGTCACCATCCTTGGAGGTATTCAAAAGACGTAGAGCTTGGTGACATGGTTTAGTGGTGGACTTGGTAGTGTTAGGTTATAGGTTGGACTGGATGATCTTAGAGGTCTTTTCCAACCTAAATGATTCTGTGATTCTGTGAGTGTGTCCAGAGGAGGACAGCAAAGCTGATAAAAGGGCTGGAAGGCATGTCCTATGAGGAGAGGCCGAGGACACTTGGGGTACCTAGTCTGGAGAAAATGAGGCTGAGAGGCAACCTTATTACTCTCTGCAACTTCCCGAGGAGGGGAAGTGGAGAGGGAGGTGCCGGTCTCTTCTTCCTGGTAACCAATGATAGAACATGAGGGAATGGCACAAAGCTGTGCCAGGGGATGTTGAGACTGGACATAGAGAAAAATTTCTTCTCTATGAGTGTGGTCAAACACTAGAACAAGCTTCCTAACAAGGTGGTTGATGCCGCACGCCTGTCAGTGTTCAAGAGGCATTTGGACAATGCACTTAATATGCTTTAACTTTTGGTTAGCCCTGAAGTGGTCAGGCAGTTGGACTAGATGATCTGTGTAGGTCCCTTCCAGTTGAACTATTCTGTTCTACTGACAGAGCTGTTGGCCTTGGGATAACCCTTCACTGTCCTATGATGGAAGATTTCTATCTTGTAGTTCCATTTGATTTTATCAGTTGCTTCAGGTTTGAGCTGCATAAAGGGCTACTGCTTTGCATATTGCCATTACTTTCTCTCCAGCATTGCATGTGCTCACTGTTTCCTTGTTTGTGTTTTCGTGTAACGTGCATTTAATTAAATGAAGAAATGTTATGCTGAGAAGTCAGTTCAGATGTGTATTGTCAGTGTATGCTCCCAGGCACCATGCAACAGCATCTAGGATTTAAACTAGCTATACTTTCTGTTTATCTTGGGGAAATTACGTTATTAGTTTCTTCTGTCTGTGGGCATGTCTGTTTTAATTACCGAGGCATCAGTAATGCATGAAAATTAAAGGTGTTGATAAAGCAACTCTGTTTGCTGCAGAATCTGTGGCTGTGGCTCAGGTGAGTCGGGCTGCGCTGTATGTGGCTGCTGCAAGGCGTGCGCTAGAGAACTGGATGGCCAGGAGGCAAGGCAAAGAGGAATCCTTGATGCTGTAAAAGAGATGATACCTTTAGATCTCTTATTGGGTAAGTGATATGAAATCAGGAAGATGACTTTTAATTTTCTTTCTTACTGCAGTTTTTTATTTCCAATTGAAGTGGGTTTTGTTTGTTTATTTTTTTCCTTTGATACTTCTGTTTGTACTCTTTAAATAAAATCAGTCCTACTGCTGACTTGAAACCTCAGTTGGAATAACAGGTTAGTGTAGAAATAGGTGTGTTCTTTTCAGTTAAGACTTTTGCTTGCATTTTATTTTTTCTGTGTAGTACGGTAAAACTTTGTAACTTAACTAATGCAGTCCTTTCCTTGCAACTTCTGGATTTACATGATAATTTTAATATAATAGTGTTAAAATGGATAAAATATAACTTATTGGGCAGATTTATTTATTTGTAGTGTAGCAAAGTGGGATCGTTCTGGTAAGTGAAACGTTTTAAACTTTCCCTTACTGTAGACATGAGTGTGCCATTTTGACCTGTGTGGTTAGGATACTAATGTTGATACTATAAAGTTGTCCTTGCCCATTTTTGATAGCCTGAGTTTTTCTATAATCTCACCAGTGTTTTTGGAGACACACAAAAGATGAGAGATACTATTTCTTGAGAAATTCTTTCTTTTTTCTCTTAGAAATTTTTGGAGTGTGTTGTCAGAAATATGGAAATCACTTAAAACATGTGTGCACATGCACACACATGAGGAACACCACTTTACGTCTTGCCTTGTTCTACGATCTGCTATCATAACGTTTTTAATACTGTATTCTCTGTACTCACATCTAGGGAGTTACAGGTTTGGGGAGATTTTGTTACGTCCAACTTTTCTTCCATACTTTTTTTATATTTAGATTTATGTAGAGACCTTAATCCTGCATGGAAGTAGTATCCGATATAGAAGAGGACCATATAACAATCATATGCTTGACTTACAATATTTGTACATCTCACCAATTTTTTAATTTGTATTTCTTATTTATTGAAAAGTAGTCATAGAAAATCCTATTCCATACTTTGAATGTGGGATTTTTTTTCCACGTAAAAGTTAAATAGAAACTGGAAGGGGTTCTCTTGATAAATTATTCTAACACTAAGGACCCCCTGAAGTAGGTTTGTGCTGTATTGCACTGACAGTGAATGTGACAACAGCATCTCTGCTTAACAGCTCTATTCTCATGCATGACCGAGGAGGAGTTAAGTTTTTTGTGCTTACCTCTGCTTTGCTAACTCCTCTCCTAGCAGGATAGACAGCTCTTGGTCCTGTGTTGGACTTGGCATGGTTTGAAGTGAGGGCATTGAGACACATTTGTGTGAAGAAAAGTGACAATGCTTCAAGGTGCAGTTTTTTATCTGATATTGCGGGCATGGTAGATATATCTATACCATATATAAGCCATATATAAAGTTGTTACAGTTTCCTGAAGAAACATTGGAAAAAGGCAGTGCTTACAGCAGTTTTATTGTGATGTTCATTCAAGATGTTTTATGTTACGAAAGTGCTTATCAGTACATTTTAAATTCATATTAAATTAGCTAGTTTGTTAAATAAGTCAGGATTTACATACAGATACATACATGCATTAAAGTAATTGAATGTTTTTTAGTAAGCACACACCATATGGTGGTGTAAAGCATTCTTAATTATATTTTAAAAACATTTTAAATAGATATTTTTAGTTTAACTGATTTATATTTTAAAATACTATTGACGTTTTGTTTTATTTTATGCTTGTTTCTGTTTGTCGTTTGTGTTTGTTTGTTAATAATCCTTTCTGAAACTTTCTGGGGAAAAACCGAGATAACCATGACAACAGATAACTAAATATAAATATGTAATATGCCTGATAAAAAGTACTAAATACTATTCAGTAATGTTGGAATTGTGGCAGATTCATGAAAATCAGGAAATTCAGAGATAAGGCCTAATACTTACCAAATTTTGCTCATCTCCTTTTTTTTCCAAATATTGTGTAAGAGCTGTATAAAGGACAGGTAGGAAGTAGGCTTCAGTTTCCATTTACTAAACTTCTGCTAGTGTTTAGTACTATCATAACAATTTTTGAAGACGGTTTTACATATTTTGTTTTCTTAATCCATGTAGCTGTCCCTGTTCCTGGCGTTAATATTGAAGAACACCTTCAGTTACGGCAAGAAGAAAAGCGGCAGCGTGTAAACAGGAGACATAGATTGGAAGAAGGGAGAGGTAAGTGGCGTAGTGATGAGAGGCTTGAACAGTTTATGCAAACTTCTTACTCTGTTTTCTAAGCATGGAAATTAACTAGTTTTGTTAAGTAGGCTAATACAGTAATGAGATACAAATCAGAACCTGAAAAACTAGCTTATGTTATTTAGCCTGCTTTTGGAACATTATGCGAAGTCTGTATATTTGTCAATGTCTATTCATTAGAATGTCAGTGGTGAACAGTAGCATTTTATATTACTATTATGTAGTCAATTTTCATTTTTTGCTGTTTCATAATTGAATAATAGTTTTTTAATGTACATGCTTAATCTGCCTTTGTATAGTAAGTTGAAATGCCTGCAAGCTTGCCCAGTGCTCATTATCTGTAATATGAATTATTTATTATAAATTATTAATGAATTTCTGTAGTATAATAGTAAGCAAAATTTCTTGTTTTATAACATGACATTTTCTATAGCCTGAAATGATCCAATACACTGATTGAATTAAAAAACGCTGGATCATTGCAAAATTTTCTTGCTTTGTGTATTACCTACCTTATGAATTATTGCTGATATTCTAAACAAACAGACCGTGTTTAAACAAGTTTTCAGTGCTGCTCTTGTTTTAAAATATCTCAGAATCTTAATCTGGTAAATAATTGAAGTTGAGAGATTTTTAGATTGATAGAACTGTTAGTGAAGCGTGCTGATATGGTTGGTAAGATTGTGTGTTGAGGAGAGGAACAACTTTGTTGAAATGTTATGCTGTTTAAGCTTCTGCTGCATTACTAAATACCATTTTGATTCTGTCACTAATGTCTGATTTATATTTTTATAAATAACTCCTTTTAAGAATTAGCAACTGTTTTTTAATAAGATATAGTGTGCATTGTGATCAAACTTAGTTCCTAGAGTCCAAGCCAGTGAACCTGGTGGGGCAACTTTTGGCTTTATTTAATTTGCCAGTAAGAAGTCACTAGCCTTATCACAAATAAAGAGCAACAGGGAAGAGAGAGCCTACGGATATGAAGAATGACAGAATATTTATTTTTCTTTGAATCTTTGCAATTAATTTTAGCTTTGAGGTGGAGAGGGGGAAACCTTTGTTCTTTTGTTTGTCATGTTGGAGCTGCATATTGCTGTCAAATATTAGGGACAGCTAACAATACTCAAGTGTCTCAGAAAGGTAATGGTGACAGAGATGGAAAGTAAATTTTCAGTTGGGGATAAAAGAAAAAAAGAGCAGAGGAACATTTCAGTTTGTTTCCATTTCTGTGGTTAGAAGTAGAACCAGAGCAGCTTTGTATACCATCTGTCTCTTAAAAATATTCTGGATCTAAGTCTCAGATGATCAATATTAGGAATGTGTTGTTACTGTCGGTTTGATAGGTGTAGGGTGACTGTATAGTTAAAGTGATGTTGCTGGACAGCTTGTTGCATGCATCCGTATTATCTGTATCAAAGAACACTGACATTCCATACCTCTGTGGATAGCGGAGGTAATGGGTATGTCTAGCTGGAGCAGTGGAGATTAGTCTCCAGTTTCAGTTCAGAATGACTTATGTGATTAAGCTGGGAATAGTGTTTCACAAATACATAGAGAAATCTTGATTTATACAATCAGGTGTTAATCAAATGAAAAATTTGGTGTTTGGTTGTTTATCCGTCCAAATGTTGTGGTTTTCTGTAAATTGATGGAAAGAATAGCACCATTCTTGAGAACTCTTATATTACTGTTCTGTTTCATGAGAGAGACTGGGAACATTTAAATATCTATTGGGTATTCATTTTGATGTGCAAAAGGTTTTGCAACCTGAAAAAACTTAGTTATACTAATTTTAAAAAGAATAGGCAGACTGCTTAGCATACCTGAAAAGTTTTAATATTTGTGGATGTGTGATTGAGCAAATCCTTACAAATTGAAATAGCTATTTAGCAATCCAAAGAAAGGTTTTAACCTTACACCTCTCTGAAAACTTTGGTTAATTAGTTAAAGGCCAGGTTAGCTCTCTTAGGGGCTTTCCTTCAGGTAGAGTAGGGTTTTGTTAGGATTCTGATTTCTGGGTTTTAGGTGTTGATGTGTGGCTTTTACTCTCTTAGGCGAAATCAGTGAGAAAGCAAGCACGGAGAGGTTTTTATAGAATCAAGTACAGGATCCATCACTGAAAGTTGCTGGTCACTCTTCAGTTACATGTAGTGACCTTTATTCAATACAAATATTCTCAGTAGATGTTGAAAGTCTTATAGACAAGATGTCTGTGAAAGCTTTGTAAGTGAATATAGGAATATTTCGTTCCTAAAACAAGCAAACGAACAAACAAACGAAACACACAAAGAAACCCCTCACTCCTCTCCCACCGAATGTGTTGAAATAGGAATAAAGTTTAGGACAAAGGTATAAGATTACCACTATTGGAAATAAGCTGGTTTCCACGCTGCGAGTTTCAAGTTGTCTAATTTGTGCTCCTTTAACAGAAAAAGCAGCTTTATTCTTGTTGAAATGTACACCTAGAATGTCTGCAAATTTAATTCCATTACAGTTACCTCTGTAACAGTGCTCTCCACTGGAATTAAGGGAGAAAATGAAGGTGTGTCTACAGGTGTAATAATCATTTAACTCATTCAAGAGGTCAGTTCTGGTCTCTTGTATGGAAGATGACAAGTATGCTCAACTTTATTTGCATTGTTCTGCAAACATGAAGTGTGGATTTCAGCATTCTGGGATGGAAGAGTAGTTGTCATTGGTATCTACAATATGAATGGCCTAGTTAACTGTTACTGTATTTTCAATCAAGAGTGGTTAACTCCTCATCTTTCAAACATCTTCCAAGCCAAAGTATCCTGCTAGTGTTGTAGTAGACATGTTTATATGCTGTTCAGCAGCACAACATGGAGAGGTTAGTAACTTCAGAAATTTTAGCTGTTTAAGCTGAAGGTTTTTGTTTGTTTGTTTGTTTTTCCCTATCTTGAAATGGCACCCACAAGAGATTAGATGATACTTGCCATAATAGAATTGTAATTAGTAAACCATTTTTAAGTGTAGAATCTGTTACTCGTTTTCCTTCACTCCAGAAAAAAGTTTTATTTTAGTGACAAATTAGAACCTTAAAATTAATAATGGAAAAGAGTTTCAGTATGGGATAATACATTTAGTATTTGAAAAAACTTAAGAGTTTCTTCACTGTGGGTGAAGAGGGTGGTCGGGCACTGGAACAGGCTCCCCAGGGCAGTGGTCATGGCACCAAGCCTGCTGTTCAGGAAGCATTTGGACAATGCTTTCAGACACATGGTCTGATTTTTGGGTGGTCCTGTGTGGAGCCAGGAGTTGGACTTGCTGATCCTTGTGGGTCCCTTCCAACTCAGGATATTCTATGATTCTTAATCTTGGTTAGATCTCTCTGCACTTTTCAGTGCAGCACGTACTTTTCAGTGCTGCAGTGTGTTCAGGTGGCCAGTTTTGCTTCCTTTCGGTGACATTGTTAGAACTACTTGACTCAGCTTCTAGTTCAGTGGCTGAGGCAAGAGCAGTGAAGAGGGCTTAAAATCAGTTCCACATTTTTAAGTCTTGTATATGATTTCTTGAGAAATTTAACCATCTGTATTCATAGCAGCCTCTATGCTAAATCATAATTTCCCAACATAATGATTGATGGATTTGTATCAGCTTTTCACTGCCTCTCTCAAATTCTGGTGAGAAGTGAAGGATCTGATGTACAATACTGTACCATACAAAAAAAAGTTTGTTGGTTTTTTACAAGCTGTTTTGGGGGCTTGATGGGAGTGGTGAGAGGTGAGTGTAGAAGTAGTTGCACTTTCTTGTTTTCCATGGTAATGAGGAAGTTTTGCATCTTAGAATGTTCAGAATATGGTAAGATTATTTTTCCTTTCCTATCAAACACCAGTTTTCTAGTCTTGGGGATATTAAGTTATGCCTTAATGGACTACATTGTACAAAAAATGTAATGAATCTTAGATTACCGTTTACTGAGTGAGCTAATTTGGAGAGCTGTCCCTGTGTTTTTTTCAGATTGGTATATGAAGTAATAGAATTTAGAAGCAGAATTTCAATTTATTCCTTAAATATAATTCTGTTGTTGTTGTTTGTTTTGGTTTGGTTATTAGAAGGCTGTGAGAATTTAAAAATAGATTTTTAAACAAAAAATATTTAACACACTAAAAGATACAGAAATAGCTCCTGATATGATGATAACAAATGGCCACTTCATTCAGTGATATTTCACTACTTCTCTTTCTCAGCCTGTGATGTAAAGATGATCATTACTGAGATACAAATTTGGTGTGTAATTAACCAGGGTTTTAGTTTTTGATGCCCATACAGAAAGGGAAAATTGTTTTCTTTCAATCTTACTCTACTTGGAAGAAAAAGAAATCTGGAAATTAATTAATCTTAGTCAAAGCTGTTTTGTATTGAGACAATATTATCTGAGGCTGCCTGTATTTGAGCAATTTTAGATTTCTCTGAAGTGTAGCTAATTCAGTTATTTCAGCAATTAGTTTTACTGTGACAGGCTGAGTATCGTGTAAATCTGTTTAACATCTGCTCAAGCCACTGTAAGCTTGAAATCAGTTTGTCAGTAGCTGCTCTTTGTTCGTTGCTGAGCATATACTTAACTATGCAGCAGAACTGTCTATTCATATGCAATATTTTTCATTTAATATTAGTGCAGCTTTTTTCCACAGATTTAGTTAAATATTTATGTTGATGCTTTCAGGACCTGGAAGTTATATTTTTTTCAAAGTTTCTTAAAACAAAAATTTTGTACTTGTATACATACAAATTGTATCAAACTCATACCTCACTTTCTGTTTAAGAAAGCTTTCAAGAAAAGTTTTATGGTTTTGTCCTTAATTACCAGCAGGTATGGGTTTGTGAAGTTACGTTGTTATACTTGTTTGTGACTTTTGTCTGAACGGGGTGGTGATTGTTAATAAAGCTGATTTTTAAAGTAGAAATATTATTATTTCTGTTATAGTTTCGGAACTCAGATTTGCCACAGACTTAATGAGAACAGTTGCTTTATATTTAGTGTTTTAGTTTACCTTATGTTTATACATAGAGAAATGCATCTTTCACATTTGTTTAACAATGTGTACACAGTCAAGTATTCAGAAGAGAGAAAGTACCAAAATTAAGGTTATCATAAATATTACTTCCATCTCATTTTCTACCCTTTCCCCCCCCCNCACCCCCCCCCCCCAAGTTGTCCTGCATGCTTGTATTGGCTAGTCTGCATCTCTTCTTCACTATGAAAAGCCCTAGCAATTTTCTTCCACACCTGACTTATACTGTTTAAGTGTCTGTGGAAAAGAGCTTTAAGAATCACAGGAAAGGGGAATGTAATCAATTTTTACTTTCATTGTTTTGAACAAAAGAAGCAAACTGTAGCAGAGGACAATAAAACAAAATTAACCTTAGTGCCTGCATCACACAGTGTCATTCTACATGAATATTTCTGCTGTGATAATAAATTGCTACTCATCTGAAAAACAGTTTTAAAGAATGTGCAATTAACAATTATCCCTGCCTCACAGGAGTATTAAGTTGTTTTTTTGTTGTTGTTTTTGTTGTTGTTTTTTGCTTTTTTTTTTTTTTTCCTTAAGCCTAGAGGTGTGGGACATTATCTTACTAAAATGTTTTCCATTTTATAGTGGAACTGAAACTGAGCATTTGTCCCCAGTTTCATTTTCTCAAAGTTTACCTACTGTTGACCTGTTAGATAGATAAGTATTTTTGTATATTAAGAGTTTGCCTCCATATTTTATTATTAAAAAAAAAAAAAAAAACAAACCTGTATGTTCTTTCTTTTACAAATATTCGAGAAGCCAAAAATAGGGTTTTACAATGGAAAGTGCAATCCAAACTAGGACTCGGTTGCTAAATGTGTACAGAAAAGCTGCTGTGTTTGAAAGAACATAAATAAATTGTGAAATCAAACACCAATGAGTTAAGAAATGGCAGAACTGAAATTCCCTGTGCAACCTTAATTTATACTGCTTATGTACATATTTTATGATACAACTTCTAATTATGCGATCGTGTATTATTTTTTCAGGTAACCTGCTACATTCAGTGCATTGCTCTACACCAAGTGGCTATTTGAGATCATTGATTTCAGTCCTCTGTAATCACAGCCAGCCAAATAGCAGTTGTTTAGGGAAAGATAGTAGAAGAAAGGAAAATATGCATAAGACAAATTCAAATCAAATAGAAAACTCTGTGGAAATTCTGCCTAAGTGCTTAGATGGCCTAGAATGCAAAAGCACACAAGTGCATGTACAGAGATACTGTTTTCCTGTAGTCTACTGCCTTGTTTCATAAACACATTCTATTTTGCTAGAAATGAAATTACTTGTGTTGATTAATGATTTTTACTTTATGCTTTTAATTCACTGCCAAAGTCCATTTTGGAAGGCCTGGATCCTGCAAAACCCAGAAAGCAAAGCTAATCCTGATGTTTCTGGGTTTGAGATGTTTGACTTGGCAGCTATGAAAAAACATTCTGTAAAAACTAAAGTGAGACGGTGAATATCATTTTGCATCCTATAGCAACTGATTTAAAATAGCAGCACTACAGTCTACCAGTGACTGTCCTTTATCTCTGTAACCTGAGCTACTAAAATAACTGAATAATAGGGTATTATTCCCCATGTAGATCTATGTTAGAGGCTTCTAGAAGAGTCTTTCGAATAATATTCTGCATTTTTTAACAAAATAAAGGAAGCATCTGGTGTATGGCTGAATTGTTCCACTAGAATAATTAATAGTACCTAAACTCTGTTCCCTTTGTACATCCCTTTGATGATCTTGGATGTAAGTAGAGAGCAGATATGGTCTTTATGAATTGTTCTAGTGGTTTGTTTCCTGTGGTATTATATTGGAGGGAGAGAAGGTGCTTTACAGCACATGACTGAACATGCAGGCATCATAATATAAGCAAAGTGTAGATATTTCCTATGATATTTTCATCATGTTAGAGATGTAGCATGCATAAAAAGCCAAAGACAATGACAGACATGCACGTTCTGTTACAAGGATCGGATACAAGTTATTATGAAATGGAGAAATACTGCGTTTAACTTTATTTTGGACTTGAGTTTCTCACATAATTGATGGGAATGCAGAGGATATAGGAATATCCAGAAGCAAAGATAAGTTCTGCTTTAGTCAGAAGGTTAGACACCGTTACAGAGTCATCATACTGACTAGGGGGAATGTAATTCAGATGAGTGGCTTGGCAACTATAGGCAGCAGTGTAGTAGCAGTGTGCTGGAGCTGCCATCCTTTTGTGCATCCCCAGTATTCTCTATCTACCAAATCACCTGTAATTCTTTTACTTACCCTAACATACTTAACTTCCTTCTGTCCTCCTGAAGTTCTCTCTCTTGCTATCTTTGCTTTCAACGCCAAAATGCTGAAGATTGCTTTCAAGGCTGCATCTGGTCCCCTGCGCCGTACGTTATGCAGGCATTTTCTAGAACTTTGGAATTTTTTGCCTAAATTATCTAGAGATCACATCTTCTGTTTGATTACCCACAAATATCGTAGACCCATATACTTCAACATGCGCTCTTTGCAGTCCTTGGATCTTTTTTTGTCATATTATCAGGTCCATTCTCTATTTCTTGTGTTTTTGTTTCTTTAGGAACTTCTTGGTGGTAAGCAAGTCCCAGTCTTGCATCATTATCTTTTTTTTTCAACTCCAGTCTGTTTTCTCCTGCTAATTCATCCAGCTTGTATCTTTAGTCTGTGTCTTGTGTCCTCCAAACATTCCTAGCTTTTGTAATCTGCCTGTCGTTTGTCTCTCTCACTTTCCTTGACTTTTCCTGGTTTGCCTTAGTATCTCCCCTCGAGCTTGGAAAGAGGGAAAGTGATTAATTTTTTTGTGTGTGAATCTAAGCACTAGGAAGTGAGATACTAAGCACACGAAGTGGCCTGGCAGAAAATAATCTTCACCAAAAATGTTAACTGAGAATATGGGGTGGTATTATGTATCTATTAAACAGAAGCTCTGATTGAGAGGAGACTGTGAAAAGTAGGAAAAACAGCAAGACAACTAGAGGAACAATCCGCATAATGAAGGTAAACCAAAACCAAATGATGATCCTTGGTCATCAGGAGAAGTTAGTTCTTAATTAACAAGTGGACCTATTCTGGTTGAACTGGGATAAAGAGACTCCAAGTAAGCAAGGTGGAACCAAACCAAAAATCTATGCAATATCTAAAAAATGTACATGACTAATGATATTTTTGGCCATTATATTAGCTAACACATGTAGGAAATTAAAGCTAGGAGGAAAGACAATACTTGATTTTTAACACATTTATAGATTTTCTTTTTTAAGTTAATGCTAAAATTTGTCAACTTCCCTGTGTGAAGTTTCTTCATGTGAAGGTTCCAAAGCCAGGTGGATTTGGCCTAACTTCCACTTAAATTTCTGTTCGTATTGTTCCCTGTCAGTGAAGGGTCTGATGGACTAAAGCTGACAGCAGAAAACTTGAGGCAATGAGCATTTATGGACAGTTAGCCTAAATTAATTTGTCAATAAAGGTTAGCTAAGGAAATAGAGTATTGATGATCGTGGTGGAGAAGGTGGAATGCTTATTTTCAAAGTTTCATATAAGCCATTTGAAACATGACACAAAGTCTGATTTGGAGTTGTTTTTGTTTTTCTTTTGAAAGTCCATTTATGGACTGGATCTGGAAACCTGTGGAATGGTGAGAAAGGTATTTGACAGAATTAGTTGCTCCTTATTCATGATTTCCATTGAATGTCAGACTTCCAGAAGTAGGAGATGCTTCCAAAGAAATTCCTGATGGTGGGCTTAACCTTTAAAATAGAGTAGAAAATACAGATTTAAGCAACAAATTGCTGTTCTATTATCCACATATAATCAGCTTCAATTAAACTTAATATAGCTCTGCTTGGATCTAGATTTAAAAAAAATAATTTAATCTGAAGAAAATGTTAAATAAATATGTTATTGCTTTCTTCAAATATGAATCTTCTCTTGAAGACTTGACCTTTACGTAGATGGGAAACGTTCAAAGAATAAGTTAAATAGATTTCAAAATTGATAAATAGATCAGAAAAAAACATATTTGAATAATTTTATTCACAGAACAGATATTTTTGGGTTGCTATTTTCTTTATAATTGCTAGCTGAATTTTAAATATGGTAATGATGAGCAGTTGTATGCTTATGTTGTTTTTTTTAAAATTCAGCATTGATATGGTGATATTGTTCCAAATTATTGTTTTTGAATGTAATATTGTAGGATGTAAGGTATGATAATTAATCTTTTATACTATTAAAGACAGTAATGTATGTTTGCTATCAAATTTTACTCCAGTATGAGTCTGTGTTTCCATTACCTGGACTACAGTTGCATACTTACAAATTCAGGTAAAGCTGTCACTGTGGGATATTCACTGTTTTTTTGCATAGTATTTTGGTCTTATTATCAAGAAGTAATGAATTTCTTTTCATTAGGGCCTTTTGAATTTAGACAAACAAGATTATTATATAATTATTCTTTTTTTTCATTGTTTTTGATTTGAATTTTGTTTAACACTATGTTTCCATTTTGTGAGCTTTCCTATGCATGTGCAAAATGTTTCTCCTCAGGCCCCCTTGTATTTCCTGGTCCTATTTTTATGAACCATCGAGAACAGGCTCTAGCCAGAATCAGACCCCATCCAGCACAACTAAAGCATAAACGGGACAAGCACAAAGGTATTTGGTCTTCCTTATTGGCTTGGGTGGAAATAAGCCAATCCTCCCACCTCACCTCTTCCATGCGCTGAATCTGTCTTTTCAAAGAAATGCACAGAATGGCTTCTGCCTTTCTTCTTGTTAGTATTTTGTTACCTGAGGAGAAAGAGAACGCATTTACATGTTGACATTTTTTAAAAGTGTAAATGTTTGGTAGTTATCTTTGTGTTATCTTTGTTTTCCTTTCCTTTCCTTTCCTTTTTTTTTTTTTGGTTGAAAAATGCATTGTTTTTCTGTGTCTTTTCTCATTTCTAAGGTTGTCTCATTCCTAAGGTTCTTTAATTTTACTGTAGGAAACTGTAACACCTTCCAGTGACTCAGCTGTGACATTTGCACTGTTGGTGTTCTTTGTTTTTGAATTTCTGTGTGGTATATCTGGGGTGATTCCTATAACATAAATTCTAGACTTGTTAATTCTAGCATAAAGGTTTTTTACTTCACTTTCTTAAAGAAATGAAATATTTAAAATACTGTAAATAGCACTTTTTTGCCAGCTTTGAATGGGGAGAATATAAATCAAAGTACAATTTTTACATTGCAATATTCATAATTTAAACAGTTCTTTTTCAGAATTTAAGTAAGGAGGTGTCTGGTATTTCTGACACTTATGTGTATAGAAAATCAACTCATTAGAAGTTTAATTTCGAAGTTTGTAATGTATTCAGGTGTAAGTGATTTTTTTTTGGAAGAGATAGTGTATTACTAAAAATTTCAGCTGAAATTACCACAGTTGAACTAAATAAAAATTTAAATAAAATCTATCATAATCTGCCTGGGAGAGACTTCATGCTGAAAGACAAATCATACAGAACCTGAGTGCTGTCATTTGAGTGACAGTTGGCTGATAACCAGTTTTCTCAAACTGGGTACTTCTGCTAGTTGTACTGCATGTAAGCCCTTGACCCTATAGGAAAATACATAAAAGGAGTATGTTCATCCTGCCTACCTCTGTTCTTTTTTGGCATGTGTTAGTAGTTGGAGCTCCCTTTAGCTCTGGATAGCTGCCTCAAATATTTCCTTACAAGAGGTATGTGCGTTAGTCTCAGTTTGAGGTTTGCATTATTTCTTGGTGTTAGTTAGCACAATGCAAAGGTCTGCATCGTGCTGAAAGATTTTGTCAGATACACTCTGTAGAATTGGCCGTTTATTTTCCCTTGAGGAAGGCTATATGTAAAGAAATGCTTTGTTTCTTTTAGTTGTTTCTGTCTCACGCTAAACAGGTAAGGAAGATTTGTCTTGAGTAATGTCTCTACAAGTAAATGCTGAGATCCTTCTCTGCATTAGAAGATGGCTTCCTTGAAAGAAGGCCATAAATTCTACTAGAAACCAGAAATACCCCTTAACTTCTGGAAGAACTTCGAAGCGAAAAAGGAAAACTGGTGAAGTGGGTTGCTATCAAAGTAATGGGTGAGGTGGAAATTGTGAAAAGGATAAGAAATATACCTCATCTTAACAGACAGTCTTTATTTGTTTCTCTTACTACACACAGAATATAAAGTCAATAATCTCAAGCAATCTGAGGCAGGGATGTTGACTTCAGGAAAAGGACACTATAACATTGAAATCAGCATGTTCTTTTGTCTCATTTTTGAATGTGATGTTTTCCAAGCCAGCATTCCTACTTCAGATGTTTCTGTTAAGGTAGTCTTGTAACAATTCACATCAAACAAACCTTCAAGATCATCTGGCAGGGAAAATTCATTTCAACTGGTAGTATTGATGAGGCAAGTGCTAGACTTGCTGATATCTGTTCCTGCTTCTCAGTCTGCAGCTGCTGAACTTCTCCTGATAATGATATTTATTTAAACTTGAATGTGAACAGCTTCTTCAGGGCTGACAGTCGTGGCCTAATTTAAAAACTTGTGCATTGGTACAATATTATTAAATCTACATGGCTTTTATTTGTGGAATTCTTCTGGTGAATTGTTCAGCTGAAAACTCCTTTATCTTCATCATGAATACCTGTTTTCTGGAAAGCTTGCCATTGTCATCTACTCATTTCGAGTTTATAGGGTCTGCATATCAAGATCTTTCTTACTACAAAAAATGCATATTAAGCATAATCATAATCTTTCTAATTTGTGTTTGCATCACAAATACAGATAGAAACGAGTAGGTACCACCTTCTTTGGTAATTGTGGAGTGCTTTGAAACTAAGAAGAAAAATCAGCTTGTCCTTCATCCTCATCCTGTAACATGGTAGTGACTTCCCAGTCAGTATCTCCAGTCCCTGGGGACTTCATCACTGGGGATCTTGAATAGACAAGATTAATTACAGTCTGCAGAAGTCTGTACATTTTTCAACTGTAGAAATCAACCGAGTGGAAATTAAAAACAGAGTAAGCTCCTTGAGTCAGTTAAGGTTCTGTAGCAAATGATGCCTTTTTCCTGTATTTTGGAGTAGTGGTAATAAAAAAAAAAATAATAATCTAAATATGAAAACAGATACACTCAAAAGGAGAAAGGTTAGAAGAAGCTGAACTTGTATGGGTGGAACAAGTTATATAACAGTGATTTTATAAATGCTAATACAAAATTATCAGTGTTCAAGAAAATTTGTGATCTACTTTTTAACTGTTAAGGGTAAGGATAAGGTAGTTTGAAGCACTTACTGGAGAAAAACACCTAACAAAACCTACATACCAATACTGGTACAAAAATTCAGGATAAAGTTGTCGCTGTTGAGTTTGTAATTAGAATGCAAGTTTATTATCATGTTATCATAAGTGTCATGCACTTGAGATTCTACATCTCAGATTTCACCCAAGCTCTTTAGCCACCTCCCAAACATCCAATGGACTTGCTTATCTTTCTACCCTCATAGGAGGAATGATTTTTACAAATTTCCTTTCCCTCCTGTATCTCCTGCACTGTAGCTATAATATTGGTTACAGATATTTCAGCTGAAGCCTGTGGTGGACGGCCAAGCTGCAGTCACAGGCTGATTTGTTCAAGTAATGTTATGGTATGTAAAGCCTACAGATGCTAAGGCATTCAGAACATCCCGTGAGGGTTGAACATCATAAATAGTAACCAGTAACTTGACTGATAGGCATTATTTGGGTAATCTCTGCTGAACTTGATTAAAGATACATTGACAAATGGTGTGGTATTAAGAGACAGTTACTCTATGAAATTTTTGTGTACACGATTATATGGAATTAAAGCTTTTCATCTGTGGGAGAAAAACCACATTTAACATCATTAGAAGCACCTTTTCCCTCCTCTAGAAATGGTCAGTGAGAAAGCAAGTATCATCACCCTTCCTGCAGCTGGGAAAGACCAACAAAATCGTTTGCCTCAGGTCTGGGCCCGGGTTCTGTGATGAAAGAGGCAAAGTTTCTGTTCAGTGGAAGTCCAGTTGAATGACACTGAAAGTACTAACTTGTTTTGCTTACAAGATTCCATTCATTCAAGCAGAAGAATCTCTGCTTCAGTAGTGTTTCTTTCTATGCTTCCCCTTTAGGAAAAGTTGCTTTGATAATACTTCTAATGAGATGAGTATGTGCACAATTGTCTTAAGAAAAGCAAGCATGTGTCTGTGTAGTTACATTTGTTCATCAAGACACATTGTGCAAATAAACTTTCTGCATCTCCCTGTTACCCATATAACTGAAGAAATTTTAACTCTATGAAACTTCGGAAAGGAAAGTGGATGACCCAGTTTATATGCAGACTTACCTGTAAGTGTAAGAGCTTGTAGAACTTGTTTCTCATGGCCATTCCTGCTAGAAAAATACTGAGTACGCAGGTAAACAGTACAGCCCAAATATTCAGTTGCTGTAAAGGTCAGTAGTGATATTCTATTTAGTTTTGTATTTTCCAGTCAAAAGATATTTTTACCCAAGCAAGACTAGTTGAATTCCATTTTTTTTTCTTTTTTTTAGTTATGAGGGTTTTGTATTTATGATACATGAATTATTTTAGAGTGCTTATCAAATAGATGATTCTATGATTCTGTGAAGTTCTGAAGATCTAGCCAATGCAAAACTCATGAGACATTTACTAACCACTCAAAGCTAAGAGGAGTTCTGTTTTCAGATTGCAAATTTCACACCTAAGCAGAGTAAGATACCTCTTGAAGTCAATTGTTTTGTTCCTGCATTCTTAAAGGCTTTGACAAGTTAGCTTTGGAACTCAAAAACGCCAACTCTGTAAATCTTTTTTGTTTAAAACAAACTTGTTTCTTGGGTAAGGAAATGCAAAAATTTGTTTTCATGTGAATGTTCTTTTCTCTGCATCTTGCACAATAGTATTTAGTGTTTCCTTATGCATAATATGGTATCATATTATGCTGTGTGTCTAGCTAGTTTCATTGTAGTAAGCATGTGCAGCCCCATCACATACTTCTGGACATGTGCATTCCTGGCAGATGAGTGTTTAAGTGCACTTGCACAATGGGAGAGCTTATTTATATTTGTCATCACAGCCATCAATGATAGAGGGAGGAGGAGAGACAAGGGGCCACAGGTAAACTTCACGAACAATTCACTTTGCTCTGTTCCTGCTTGAAAAGCTTGTGTGAAAGAGGGAAGCAGTAAGTAGGCTGCTTACTGAATAAATCATTCCAGTGGCAATATTAGCCCTTAGAACCATCTGTTGATTACTTTGGCATATAGTTCAATACAAAAGTGGGCACAAAGTTAATGGGCACTGTATTTGAGAAGCAGCCAAATTACTAACTAAAATAGTAGAAGCATGTTAAAGTAGAATTACATGACTAGAAGAAGAAAAATATGTATTTTCAAGTGTGGGATTTTTTTTTTTTTGGTTAAATAGTCTCTTTATATGCACTTTTGTTTTTCTTGTTCATACAAATAAAACTGCAGACAGACCTTGAGAAACATTTCTTCTAAAGTGCATGCAGTCTGGTAGTCCACAAGTGATACGACTGGAAAAAACTCCCATGGCAATTCTAAGATCCAGGCAATTCCTTTACCATGTCTCCATTTCACACATACCCAAAATGTAGTGCAAGTGTAAATCTTTTTGATGAAGGCTGCCTGTGTTTTAAAAGGGATATGTTACTTATTCTATTAAACCTAATTCTTTAAAAGCATTAGCTAATACCTGTGTGCACTGTTTCTTTACAGATGCAAAGTACAGGGAGATTCATAGATCTTCTGTACTCAGTCATCTCTAGAAAATAACTTTTTTTTTTTAGAATAGTAAGATTTGTTAAAACTTTTTTTTTGTGATGTGTTGAAATTATGAAAGAAACTGAGCAATATGTATAAAAACAGGATTATGTAGTAAGTAAAAGATTCACAAGTTTTTAAATGCTATCCTGCACACAGTGAATAATGAATGCTCCGAGTTCAGACTTCGACTAAGACTTGTTCAGGAAAGCACGTAGAAATGATAAATACAGATCTAAATTGACAACACCTTGATTGCTTTGAGCAGCAGTTGTTTCTTGGTATGAATTTTGTTAGTAAAGCAGTAATTGGTCAAAATTATCACAGAAGCAATGTAGAATCTCTTGGGTGCAGTGATTTTTCACTTCATCCATTTTTTCCTCATTCTTTGTGCTAGAGAAACCTCTCTGGTTTAAAAGGATTTTGTAACAGAACAGTAGCTACAAGTGTTTACGGGCCCACTTTGGCAATGTGTGTATACTGCAGTCATGTGGCATTTGTCATTATGAAAATACACTTTCTTTAGAGCTTTTGTTGCCAGCTTTCTTCACAGGTGTATGTGTTTTAGCGGTGCTGAACATGCTCTCTTTCTCTGTCACGTTAGTTTCCTGCTAGTGTTATGAAACCACCTTCCTTCGTGACCCTGTGACAATATAGTTTAATTACAGTCTAGTTGTTAATAGACTTAAACATCTTTTTTCCGGAGAAGATAGTGGCTTTCAAGAAGTTGATAAATAATACACTTATTTGTCACTTCTGTACTTTGATCTGATACGAGTGCTGTTTGACTATAGGAAGCAATAATGCACTTCATAGTTAATAAAAGAAATCACGGATATGTCTAAAAATGCATCTTAGACAGGAAACAGAGGTAGTAGCAAGTATGTCAGTGTTGTTAGAGGTGAATTGTGTGTCTAATAGTTACTTATGTAAAACAAGGCCAAGTTGGAGTCAAGTAAAATCCTTAACAAATAGATAGTGAATAAACCAGACAAGGCTGTACCTATTGTGTTCAATTACAGTGCTTTCTGTGTAATTGATAATATTTCATTGAAGAACAAAAGTGATGGTTATTAAGCAAAACTGAAGTTATTTCAGTTTCCTGTTCTGCTCATTGTTTTTTTCTGCTCTTCAGAAGTTTCTGCTTTAGAGAATGTGCTATTTTCCTTTTATATGTGTAACTTTGACGCAGTAGATTGTTTAGGAGTAGAGCTTCTGTCATCTTTCAGATCTACTTCGATACCATGTTTTGAGCTGTCTCTCTCACTATTCTGTGAGTTCCTTCTACCTTAAAAATGGCAGGGTGGGGGGTTATTGACTATTCTTGTTCTTTCTTCTAACAATGCTTTTGGAAGACATGGGATATAAATACAAGTTTTGTTTATAGACGGAAGTGGAGAAAGAGGTGAGAAGGATGCAAGCAAAATCACAACCTATCCACCAGGGGCTGTCCGCTTTGACTGTGAACTGCGAGCTGTACAAGTCAGTTGTGGATTTCACCATTCAGGTAAAAATAAATAAATGTTAATTATAGTGTAGATTTTTTTTTTTTTACTGTTGTGATACGCATTTTCACTCCATTGTGCTTAATGTTCAATAAGGATATTCACATGAGTTTTAGAGGTTGAAAAAGGTTGCATTATCATTTTGTAGCATACTACATTGTCCTTCAACAGTGCAAGGGCCTACATGGAATTATGTCAGCGCTTTTAAGCAATTTTTGAGCCGTTTGGTAACAACTACACGGCACAGCTGTAGTTGTGTGTAGAGATGCTAGCTGTGATGGGTTGTGGAAGATGGTATAGACTTTTTAGTGTTTCAGTAGTGATTGTTAATTATTCTGCTTAGAAAGACTAACCAGCACTGATGCAGTACCATGTTAACACATAAATATCTCAGGAAAAAATATTGTTCTTTTTTGTTTGTTTTCAGTGGTTTTGATGGAGAACGGTGATGTTTACACATTTGGATATGGGCAGCATGGGCAACTTGGACACGGTGATGTTAATTCCAGGTAAGCTGGTAATCACAAGACATGATTGTGTATTGCTGTACTGCTGTATAAAAAGCAGTTAAATTTCTCTGTTTCTCTGTAGCTAGGAAGTAGGAAAACTCATATATTTTCCCAATTAGGTTCTGCACTTACTCCCTGTAACCCCCCTGGGTAGATACATTGTTAGTAGTAACAATGCTGTTTTACTGTGTAGGTAATTTGTTCAATACGTGACGGCTTGTGTGCATAGTTATTAGCATAGCTTTGATAATTGGGTTTAAAATTCTTCTCTCTCTTCACTTCTCTTTACGTATATGAGAGAATGACGTTGAAATCTCCTTAACGTATCATTATTTCTGGAAAATATTATGTATGCAATAGTGTGAGGTTATAAACTTAGATCAACCTTTCTGTTACATTATTGGCAGTAGTTCACTTATGATTATTTTTGTTTATAATTAACACTAATAAAACTCTTTTTTGTTTATAATTAATCTCCAAAATTCAGTCACTAAGTTTCAGTCTCAGCTGCATGTTGTAGGCACTTTAGAGGTCAACATGAGAGTGACTTGTGTTTTTTGTGGTCAGTGGAAATAGAGAAGTCAACAGAGTCTGGAGAACTGTTTGACTAACCAGCCACCACTTACCTAATTTAGATATACTCAGTAGCTCTGTAAAATATATTGGCTTGATCTCTTGACTACAGGGAAAGCACAGACAACTAAATACAGGTGCTTTTAATGGGAAGCTGAATCTCACCCTTATTATCTCATCTGCTCACTGAAGTAGACAATCAATGTCCTGCCATAAAAGGAAATGCAGTAGTGTTGTTCTTTGGGCATGCACATATGCCATATATGCATAAGATGGGATTTTGAATAGTAGGAATCAGTGAGGCTTTGTGTATGTCCAGTAATGCCCAGTATCCTTATATAAAAGGCATATAGGGTGGAACATCCATGACCTGTCTTCAGTTCTGTTGTTTCTCTTGTAGCAGTGAGATGAAAATTGCTTGAACATCTATCCTTCTAATCTCTTTCGAGGCTTCCAAAACATTTCTTTTGTCAAGTTTCTGAAGAAATCATCTTCCTCTTAAACCTTTCATTGCATTCACTAAACAAAGGGAGAGAAGGAAGGAAGAATGAAGGTTTACTGGAAATATTGCTTTGCATTGGCTGATGTGCCTAATTGTAGTCTCTAAACTGTTACCCCTACTCAGTCTGCATTGGGCTGGTGAATGCCATCTGTGTTTCTGCCTATGATAGAGTCATATCACAGATAAGTACTCTTTTTCATTCCTGGAAATTCATGGATACGTGAAGCTGCAACAGCTTTAGCACACAATTCAAGTCACTACTAGAATAAGGCTAGTTGTTCTTCTAAAAACTGAAGAGGTACAAAAAGCAGTGGCATTTGTGCTGGTAACTTACTGTCTCCCATTTCCAACTTTGATGAAATTGCTAGGGTTTTGTTTTTTTTTTTTTTGAAGGCATCAGGGCTATATGCTCTATTTGTCAGAATTCCAGGCAGTAAGTGCCACATCTGTTGCTTATTTAGACAGAAACTGAATGGAGACCAAATGTAGTTCCAAATGAGATCCTAGAAGAGAACATGAAACATCCTGTGTCAAAAGATAGTGCCTGACCAGGCCTGGAAGCTGAGGAGGTACAAGCGACTTGGCACTGACCTTTGTATCATTCTACAGCAAATCCTAGACAGTGTCTGAAAGAAATTGAAGAAATTGAAGACATTTGGAATATGTCCTGTGCATGAGAACTGGCTATAGTACTATATTGCTGTTTAGCCCCATCATTCAGATCATAATTTCCTCATTGATGTACTTCTTTTTCCAGCTTTAAGTAGAGATCACTCCTCTGCCCTCAGTAAGGGACTCAGAGAAGGAAACAGGGAATCCTTATGCAGAGTTCCACCTCAGTTGGGATGCAGTGGTGCTCAGATGGCCAGCTCCAGCCAGGTCAGTGGTATGTCAGTCATGCAGTGTGTCACATTGCCTGTATTGACCTCAGGAAGACCATCGTCTTCTGAATCCAGGAACTGATAATCTACTCTGTTTCCAGGAGAGGGGGGAAAAAAAAAGAGGAAATACTACTTAGGCAGCCTAGCAAATATATGGTGGCCCCTGAAAGCAAGAACTGACAGGACAAATGCAGCAACTCTTATTTTCATCTGAGGTAGCCATCTTCATTACCAGATGGTGTAATGATGGAAGTTCCTGAGCAGCAACTGATGACTTACTCTTTCAGAGTCTTCTGTCTTGCAGTGTAAAGATTTAGTAATGAGTTTTGAAAATGCTTAACTATTTTGAATTCTGCACGCCCGTCCAGACATGTCTTTCTCCAGGGATTCTGGACTCCTCGTTTAGACTGTGGTAAACACCACAAATTCTTCCTACCACTCCAGTAAGAAAGAAGCGTATTACATGCCCTAGAAAGACTTCAGATTATTTTCTATGTTTACAAGCAAACAAAACAGCAGATGAACAGGATGACATGATTCTCAATAAAACATTAATAGAACTGAAATGGTGTGGAGGAACAAGCAATATACACAGGATGGCGTTATTTTTTTCTCCAGCAAAGACTTCAGTCACTCACAGATGGATAACTTACGGATGCAAGTGATCTGGTTCCTGAGAGACTGTTTTTTCCATATCAGTATGCTGGAGCCATTAAACTAGTCTTCACAGGCTTTCTGTTGTAAAATCTACAGCAGTAGATGTTGATGAGCTATTGAAGGTTTGACAAGGTTTTGACAGCCTCTGCTTATGTTCTCTTCCAGCTAGATGCTAAATGGGTGGATAGAAACTCAGTGGAAGCAAGAAACACATTGTGGTATCTAGTCTTGGCGAAAAATAGCACATCTTGTATTTGGGTGAGCAAGGGGCTGTTTCTTGGTGATGCTTCTCTCAAGAAGCAGTGACTTAAATCTTCAGAAACTTTCTGTTACTATTCACAGTTTGCCTGCGTTTCTTGTACCAACTGTTGCTTTCAGCATTACTTTAGCAAGCACATGATGTGGCAGTCAAGCTCCAAAAACGGAACCACTGAAGCAGGGCAAACCTGATGTATCTTTGCTTCCGAAGGGTCAACAGTAACATGGAAGAAATACTTAAGCATACCTTACATGGACAGTCAGCTATGTTCTATTTGAAGACAAAGGGTGAAGACTATACCCTATTAATATCTCTAGCACAAAACATGTTCCATAAGACTCTATTTCTAGATGCTCTGTCAATTCATTTTACTTTAGTGGTGGAGTGCAGGTCTTATTTGCATCTTTTCACCAAGCTTCCAGTTATATCTAGAATCTACAAATCTCCACTTTTTTTAACCCTTGAGTTGTCCAGCTCTGCCTGCCATTGACAGAAGTTTTCCTGTTTCCCTGTGACACACTACACAGTAACAACTAGCCCGTGGTGAACCTGAACTTACAGCACCACGGTCAGCAGCCCCAAGTGAAATTTTACCACACCTGACAGCCAGCTATTGGCTGGACAAGTACCATGGACAGCGATCGTTCAACCAGCTACTGTGGGACGTGTTTTCGAAGATCACATCTGCTGCCGGAAATGCTCACCCTTCAGGACAGAGGAGGGTTTCAGTGTGGGTAGCCTAAATTGTATTTGGACTTCTTGCAGGATTCTGAGTTAGCTGATGCATGTGTGTCTGCTGCTTTTCATTCATCTGAAGTTTTTCCGAGGGATCTCAGGTTGCTATGTGTATAGTTGAGCTTGGTCTTCCATGATTGATCTATGTCAAGTGCCTGTGTCATATCCAGAAGCAAGAAACTGTGATTTTGACACCGTGTCCTTCAACTCCTTCTGAGAAGAACACTTCTCAAATGCAGAAAGCCTGCTTGTCAAAACTTCGGCCAAAGCATCCCTCAGACTCTTAAGTGTCTTATGTTGAGGTTTTCTATGCTGAGTTTCAGTGGGATAGGAAAATACTCAATTGCATCACAGGTTTTAAATTCCATGTAAATCAGTCAAACCTGCTTATTGTATTTTTCCAAATTCCTCATTGTTTTATGAAGTGGAAAATATTATTCTTGCACAACTTTACTCTATTTTTTCACATGGTTAATTGTCTTTTTTTCCTGTTCATTTCCACAGTAGATAAGCTATAGTTAGCCATTCCGAAAGCTGGATGATCTTCATAAAAGGACTATATATGAGTATAACATGCTACATCTGTCCACTTTAGTTGCTGTGGTGGTTTTACCCGGCTGGGCAGCTGAAATCCCCCACAACCGCTCTCTCACCCCTCCTCCTCAAAGGAAAACGGGGAGAAAATATGATGAACAGGGCTCAAGGGTTGAGATAAGGACAGGGAGATCGCCCACCAGTTGTCATCACGGGCAAAACAGACTCAACATAGGAAGATTAATATAATTTATTACCTATCACTAGCAGA
>VXAA01005912.1:127015-160192 GCA_013399115.1 Anseranas semipalmata | reverse complement strand
CTGCAGCTCCGGCCCGGGGCCTGCTCCTGCGGGGGCTCCCATGGGCCGCAGCCTCCTTCAGGCCACATCCACCTGCTCCATGGGGGCTCCCATGGATCTGCTCCATGTGGTACCCATGGACTGCAGGGGGACGGCCTGCTCCACCATGGGCCTCTCCACGGGCCACAGGGGAACTTCTGCTGCGGCGCCTGGAGCCCCTCCTGCCCTCCTTCTGCACTGCCCTGGGTGCCTGCAGGGCTGTTTCTCACTCCTCTCTCCCAGCTGCTGTTGCACAGCACTTTTTTTCCCTTTCTTAAATCTGCTCTCCCAGAGGCCCAACCAGCGTCGCTCCCTGGCTCGGCTCTGGCCAGTGATGGGTCCCTTTTGGAGCCGGCTGGAGCTGGCTCTGATCTGACATGGGGCAGCTGCTGGGCTCTGCTCACAGAGGCCACCCCTGCAGCCCCCCTGCTACCAAACCCTTGCCACATAAACCCAATACATTTGCTTGTCCAGTTTTGTTCTGCTGCTACTAAGCAAATAAGCAAATATCATACAGAACATTCAGGTAATATAGCTGATAGATTTAATTGGCAAGACAGAAAGATGGAGTAAGATTTTTTTTTTTTAATGTAAATTATTGTATTTAGTTGTCAGAGTGGACATGATATTGGTGAGATTAGAGGGCTAAATGCTGCTTTCCGGCCATCTGTACAAAAAATCTTTCATGAAATTTTTTCACTCTAACAGGAGTGCTTTAGCATTAGTTCTTAATTATGTTTTTTCTGCTTCGGTGCCTTTTTTAGCTTCATTAAAGTTAATGTTCCAGTAATGTTCCTTCTGTTTTTAAAACATTTCATCATTGCTGCTGCTAAACTTAGCTCTGTATGTCTGTGTATTATCTTATTGGTGTCCAAACCCTTGTGCTTTTAGGCCGACAAACACTTTTTGAACACTTAAATTTTTGAATGTTGTGTTTGTGTCCTCTACCAAATCTTATGCTGCCCTTCAATCTCTCCATTTCCACCACAGTCACCCACTGCAAGCAGTGTTCTCCACGAAGGAATCACTTCTTTCTGTTATATCTGCGTTCCCTCTCTTTCAGGTCATTATTCTATCTTCATACTGTATTCCTCTGTTCCACATTTCCATGTGTCCACATCTTCCCTTCTCCTACCCTTTCACTTCTTCCTCCTACTTTCTTGACTTTGGTTTTGCCTGCAGTTTAGCCAAAAGCAGAACATGCAGGTAACCCCTCTTTTCACACATCAGCTGCTAAACAATTGCTAGATAAACGCGGGCTGACACGTTTTTATTCCAGCGTAGGACAACCTGTTCTTATTTTAGATAAACCTACTTTTGTAAATACACGCTTAGAAGTATATATAGTGCTGCTCTTCTCTAGGGTCAGAGTTCCCAAACATGGTGTTATTCTGGAGTCGCTTGTTCATCAAATTCACAGTCCAAAATAATTTTGAAGTATAGGTAGATACTCATTATGGGACTCAAATTCTGGTACAGTTCATGTAGGTTCCTGTTCATTTGACTGTGATTTAGATAAAAATTTTAGTTGTAGTTTCTCATACTTTTTGTCTTTTCTGCTATTTCTATTCTAAGTCATCACTGTGATCTTTCTTTCTTCGCTTCTTGCTCATGCTACTGATTTTTTCCTTTATTTTATTAAAATGGGAAATTTATTTTCTTATACCTGTCCATATTTGGGAGGCACAAATATTAGACTTGTCCAGATCTTTCTTCTGGAAAACAGTTTGGAGAAGATTGTTCTTTCTAAAGTCTGTGAATTCGATAGAGAGCAGTTTTTTAATGCCTTATTCTCCATTAGAAATTTGCTGGAGGTGGGCAGACTTTCTCTTTCTTGTATAATTCTCTAGACAGCTATCTCAGGAGGGCCATATCAGTATTGCTTCTGGTAGTTGTACTAGAGTACCAACCACATAAGGTTTTGATCGCTTCGTAAATCAAACAATTTAGTTCAGTACTTAACCAACATCCTCACTACAGAATTTTTTTAATGCTACAATTCATTGCTGTATATTTTATATACCTATACACACACGCATATATATTACTGTAACTACAGTAGCAGAAATGTAATCCTACAATGATATAGATTAACCATTTTTATTCCATGCTAATTCCTGAGTTTAATCGAAAAGGGTACTTGATCTGGTTCCCTGTAACAAGAAGGCATAAACTTAAATATCTGGTACAGCTTTTCAAGCTTCTGTTCATTTATTTATTAAGTTGTTGCTTGACTCTGGTTCCATATAGTATGTGAACATAGTGAATACATTTCAGTTAGTGAAATCCTAGTAATACTAATATATATGTTAAATGTTGCATAAGCATGTATTGATACAAAACTAATTTATTTTGATATAGGGGATGTCCTACTTTGGTGCAAGCATTACCAGGTCCTAGTACACAAGTTACTGCTGGAAGCAACCATACTGCTATTCTCTTAATGGATGGCCAGGTTTTCACATTTGGAAGTTTCTCAGTAAGGAAATAATAATGTTTACTTATGGGAATAAACTGATAATCAATGTATTGCTCAAAGACATTTCAAACCTGTTTGCAAGCACAGAAAAACTCATGGATTCTGCATGACTTTTGTGTTTGTGTCTCACGTTTAAAAATGGGGCCTCTAATATTGTTGTGTTTAGAAAAGCATGATGCCAGGGATTTTTCATGTTTTTATAAGGTGGACCAGTTTTCTCAAACTCTTTATTGTTACAAGCTCCATTGCAAATAAGTATCTATTGCATATTTAATTGCCTGCATTAGTTAGCAAAATAACAGGGTCATCTTTTCTTCCATTGAAGTGGCAACGGGTTGCAGAAGTTATGTTTACATTTAAGGAGAAATTATTGCTTAGTATAATACAGCATAACTCTGGTACTTTTCTTTCATATCCACCTGGCACACATTCCCCCATGTCCATTGGGATCGATTTATATATTCACTGAATAAGCACTTCAACATCATTTAATTCCCCTTCATCCTGACCTCAGGGCATTTTTCCTTGTCCTTGCAAATGCCCCCTCACTACAATTTCTCCAGGGTAATCTGTTTTTAGTGCTTTCACACTAATGTCCCTTTGACAAAAAACTAGGGTGTAGACATTGAGCTGTTTTTATATGTTTTAAAAACAATGTACTGCCAAACACAATAGGTATGTCACCTTTTGGAATCTGTATCTTTTTACAGAAAATGAGATAAAAGTGAAGGCTGAAATTTTAGAGTTGAAAATACCATTTTTAATTAAATCTGTGCCCCTGAATGGCTCTTACATTAGGTAATATTTGTTGTTTTTCAGACTTTGATTTAGAGCTTTGGTCTTTGTCAAAAGTGACTTAGGCACATAAAAGCTTAAGCTTTGTTGACTTTCAGTGAAACTTAGCCCTTGAAAATCCAAATTCACTTTGAGAAACAGGATTTAAAAACTTGTCTGTTGACTGAGTCTTTTTAAAAAAAAAAAAAAAAAAGTAAATAATAAAAGGAAAAAATCACCCTGAAACAAAAAAAGCTTTGAGGCTATATTTAGACCACCTGTTCTATGTGTCTCCTCTTAATACTGTAATGCCGCAGAGTTCAGTGAGAGCCTTATAAAGTCAGGCAAGCTCAAAAGCAAGCACATTATTTTTAAATGTTTTCACTGAGTTTACTTGTATACAGATTGAAGTATTCTCTTATGGCATACAGTTTCAGTTTCAAATGAAAATTTGATAAATAATTTCTAAATAGGCAAAAATTGAGATGAAAGCAAAAAAGGTAAATTTTTCAATACTCCTATTTTTAGGAAATACTTTACAAAATAAACAAAAAGGTATGTTACAATTTGTCTTATTTGCTAATATGGTTTTAGTTGTGACTGAAGCATGAGGAGCAATTGAGATTGATCGATATGTATAATTAAAAAAGGTGGGCTGTACAAGTTCACCTACCTAGAAGGGTGCACAATAGTGTCAATACATCTTTTTTTTTTTAATAGAAATACTTTACTGAAAATGAACTTACTAGTTAATACTGCATTCATTTAACATGTAAATAAGCAGGAAAAAGAATGTAAGTAGAAAAAAGAATGTTTCAATGCACATATATTCATTACAAACTGCATTACATACATACAGTATAACAAAATTATTTTTCATTCTTGGTTTGACTTTTACAAATTTCTGATGGTGCATAGGTGAATAGTCAATTCTCTTCGTTCAAAATTAATTCAAATGTAAATTTTAAAAATTTGACCAAACTTCTTAATTAGATTATCTCCTCATCAGTCTCTTCCGTTGCATTTGTCTCTCCCCAAATAAAATGGTGGTTTTGTTTCGATATGGAATATACTAGAAGGACGTTGGTGTGTCAAAAAATGTTAGAATATGCTTGAGAAATGGTCTGTAGCACTGTGTGTGCTTACTCTTCAGGTTTGGTAAACTCAAAAATGTAAAAATAATTTTATTTTCAGAGACTGTCTATTTGGAACATTTCTTCAAGCAATTTTGATGTTTTTAATTAAACTATTGGTTGGTGAGGGAAACTACATAGTGTTAGAAAACTTGCAAATTTTGTTTCTGCAGGGAAGTGTTATAGTACTTTGAGTGCCGTGTGTGTTTGTTTTCTGATAGCAAATACGCATTTGTAGAATGAAGATCTCAAAATTCCAGTTCATATTCTCATTTCTGTATTTGGATTTTGCTATGTGACTCCTCAATGAGAGGTGAATAAGCTATCTCTGAAACTGAAGCAGAAAATTGGAATTTTAGTTCTCTGTTCTATGGAGTTTCCCACAAATCTGCAATTCAAGACATTTTTTATTTTTTTGCTGCCTTTTTTTGTTGTTGTTAATTCATGGCTTTATGGACTTGATCCATAAAGCTTTGTCTGTGTGTGTTCCTGTTCAGTCTCACTAATGTTTAGTGTTATATAGAAAGAGAGATGAGTGACCTGCTAGGCAGAATATATTTGCTATAGATGCAAGTTCTTCTCTCCTAGTATTTTAAATTATAAATTGCCTTGGCTTCATTGGTATGCAATGAATTTTCTTTGCCCGAGTGAGGTAGATGGAGTCTGAGCAGGTTTATTGCATCAGTTCTTGCTAGATACTTAGGTACAGTACTCTTGGTCCATCTCTCAGTAACTAGCTGTAGACTGGAAATAAGACCCTAGATCTCCAGGTCAGGATGTTAATGAGCATATTCAGGGGTGCTTGCTTAGACACTTTATGCTCTTTTTAGGTCAAATGTGGTGTGCTAATCAATTTCTAGGAACTGTTAAGAGGTATTTGCTCGGTCAGACTTCAAGTCCATATAAGTTCAAAACTGAGTGGAATTTAGGCTGTCTGAATCAGTTCCTATTAATTAATTCCTAGTTTAGTGCTGAAGTTATTCAAATATTGAGTGTTGAAATAGAATAAATGCTTTTATATTTGATTCTGAAGGTGGAACTCAATGTTCTCCATCAAGGAGAGTTTTGAGTTCCACTAAAAAAAAAAATCAATGAAAAACCTAACTGAATAGGGAGGAGAATATTTGTCAAAAGCTTGCTCCTTGTATTTAAATATATAGTGCTTCACTTAGAGTAGTCATTATTTTCTGACGGTAATTTTGTGTTAAGCTATCTCTTTCAGATTACTTATTTTTTATGCTGAAACTGTCTAAGTAACTTGTTTATCTCTGAGACTTACTGTTAAATACTAATCTTACATTCTCTCTACAGAAAGGTCAGCTTGGTAGACCAATTCTGGATATGCCCTACTGGAATGCCAAACCAGCACCTATGCCTAATATAGGCTCTAAATATGGACGCAAAGCAACATGGATTGGAGCAAGCGGAGACCAGACTTTCCTGCGGATCGATGAAGCTCTCATTAATTCTCATGTGCTTGCTACATCAGAGATATTTGCAAGCAGGCATATAATAGGCAAGAACTCTTCTAGAATATTTTAAATGCTTACAGAATCATTGGAGAAAAAACAGATTCAATCACGCTAACAATAAAGGAGCAACAAGTTAAAAAAGTGAATGGAGGGAATTAAAATATTGTGACTTTCTTGTTATACTGGACATAGTGATGCAGTGATGTAATTTTATTTAAAATAAGATTGTTAAAGTCTAAGCTTTTTTTGCACTTCACATTTTTTGCAATCTTACTATGGTTTATTTTTTTCTGTAGTTCAGTGTCTCTATTCTTCACTACTACATTAATGCTTCATGCAGAGAATATGCTATGTAATGAGTGAATCTTTTTTTTTTCCTCCCCCTGATCTAGGTTTGGTACCAGCCTCAATATCAGAACCTCCTCCCTTTAAATGTCTTCTGATAAACAAAGTAGATGGCAGTTGCAAAACATTCAATGATTCTGAGCAAGAAGACCTTCAAGGTTCTGGTGTGTGTCTGGATCCTGTCTATGATGTTATTTGGAGGCAAGTGTGGATTATAGCTCTTAAAGTCATAGTATAGAAATCCTTTAAAAATATTTTGGGAGGTTAGAGATTTGATTATGCTCATTTCCCTAGTAAACAAAAAACAGTTTTGAGTCATCCATGCATCTTATTTCATATTTTTTGGATGATTTGTTCAAGTCAGCCCCAAATGAACTCCTCTTGCCTGAATTTTTGGATTTCTGTTCTTTTGTGCATCATTCTCATTCCAGTCTCATGATGTTTGGAGAACCTCAGTCTGTTCCGCTTATTTTCTGTTTTTTTTTTTAATTCTTCCCTGGATTTCCTCTATCTATTTAACACTTTACTGATTACTTTAATTTTCTTGACGTCCAAGTTTCCACAACATTGTGTTTTCCACAACATCTTTGTTTTCTCTCAAGCATTAGTGATTAAGACTTGAATAGGAGAAGGGGTAGAGTAATAGTATTTTCACCTCTGACATTTTGAGAGGTCAAAATAAAGATACTTACATAGATAGCACAGGCATTCAAGTTGCGGTTGTCTTTGGGAGTGGTTGCATTCAGTGGAGTCATTCACCAGGTGTAGACCATAAACCCTTGTTCCAAAACAGAATCATAACATCAAATGCTTCTATAAAGATTTATTTTAAAGCTGTATTAGCCAGGATTTGGGACAGAGAGTTGAACTGTTATCTGGGTGCAAGTGGTGGATGATTACGCTCATTTGGAGACTTGGGCTAAACAGAATAATCACTTAAAGTTAGAGTAAAGCAGGGAACCAGCTAGTCGGCATTCATCTGGGAAAGATACTGTCATGTAGGAGCATATCTTTAAAAGGTCATTGTGTCCGTAGGCTACTTGCATTCTACTTTGGATGTCTTCATCCAAAATTGAGATTTTGAGAACTTAATAGCCACTTAACACTGAAGCATGCATATTTGCTGGGCATATTCCTTTATGATCTCTGAAGTTCCCTAGATGGCTGTAGTCCTGCACTGTGCGCATCCCCAGGATGGTCTGAGTTTCATTTTCTAGGTACCAGTTCTTACTTAAATTATACTGAGATTTGAAATAAGGAAAAGTAGCACCCACATCCCTTAAAACTCTCGGTCGTGGTATTATCAGCGCGATTAAAACACACCGAAAGACTCAGTTTATGAACAATGGAGTTATTCCTGGCCCTGGGAAAGCAGTAAGTTTCAGGGGGGGAAAAGAGGGGTGATGACACTCAACTTGATGTAAAACGATAATGGTTACTCAGCTTGAGAAAGTTCAAACTCAAGCTTCACATTATAAGAAAGTAACTTAAAGATAATATGGGTAAATGTGGGTTGAGGTGTTGTTTTATTGTCTTGCAAGAATTTGGAGACCGTAGAACTAAATCTAGAACTTAAGGACTTAACTCTGAGTGGATTCTTGGAGTCTCTGTTTGCAGATTTATTTCTGTGTTATATGCCATGCTTGTTTAACAGAAAATATTAAAGCAGTCTGAAGAAGAGACATTCGTGAATATGCCTATAGTAGTGAATTATTTGGTATATTAATTATTATTCCTGAGCATTTTTATTCATGCCTATTTAAATGAAAGGGGCAGTTTCTCTGTACAAACAGAGATGACATTCTTGACTGCATAAATTTAAAGGTTTTCTTCATGGTTTTGTGAATTGCTCAGTTAGTAGTGTAATTCAAGTGGTTAAGTAATTTCATATATCTTTCTATATGGATCACGTATCTTTAAATCCTGGATACACATGTGTCCTGTAATATCTTTAATTAAAACTATTTCCTTCTCAGTTACTTACACAGTCTTAGTCCCTTTTGGGTTTTTAGTACAGCGTACCAAGTGAAAATTTATTTTCTTGTTGTTTGGAACACTCCCGTAGGCCTATTTCTTCCAGCTGTTTCTTTCTTTTACATAGTGATACCGAAGACTTCATTTTCTTTTTCTGCATGTTAATCTATAGTATAGAAAGTCTATGTATTCCCTTGTTTATGCTGCTATTTTCTATAATCCTTTAAAAACTCACAATGCAATATTATCCATTTAAAAAGCCCAAACAAAATATGTTGGATGTCTCAAGATCTTTTTAAACTTATTTAAAGGTGAGTAGCCTTTTTACTTTCACTTGCCATCTTTATCATTCTTGAGCACGTCTGCCATTATGTCTAATACTTTGCTAGTTGATTCATGCTTCTTAATAGATGATACCATTTTAATAATAGGTTTGAAAAGTGTCTTAACATTTTCTGAAATTTGCAAATCCATAATATGATTGCTTGACTTGAAGTACAATAAGAAATGTTTTTTTGTCTTTCCATTTGCTAGTAAAGTTTATATGTATTTGGTGTAATGATGTTCACTTTTAAGAGTTTGTACTAGCAGATCTACATTTTACATTAAATGGCTTATAAAATTTAATTGTCAGATAGTTTTTTGTATTTTTTTTAGTAGGTGAAAGGTTTTTGTTTTTTTTTTTTTACTCTGTTTTGTCTTGCTCTAGGTTTCGACCAAATGCTAGGGAACTGTGGAGTTACAATGCAGTAGTTGCCGATTCCAGACTTCCCTCAGCTCCAGACATGCAATCCCGGTGTAGTATTTTGAGTCCAGAACTTGCTCTACCGACAGGTTCCAAAGCTCTAACCACCAGATCTCATGCAGCTTTGCACATTCTAGGTACACATCTATAGTTGATAAGTCAGAAGATTAGATGAAATAGACACACTTACTTATACTTAATGTATAAATGAACTGTAATCTAACAGCTTTCTGACTTTTTCTTTTTTTTTTTTTTGAGTTAGTCTTTTAATCTTTCACCATTGCTCTTAACACTTATGATCTGGCTGACATTCATTAATTTTAATCAAAATAATTATCTTCTGCCATCTTAATGATGCTGGATGATTTTAGAGTTATGATGGAACCTGCTACTAGAGGTAAGCAGAATAAAGTAAGAGAGCTTCCGAGATAAAAATTTTTGGACAGTGTGCAGACTAAGGTCAATACTGTTAAGTTAACTAGCAGTTTCAAAAAAAAACAGAAAAAAAAAGCACCCTTAAATATGCAATTTTTAAATAAATTTAATATCTGTAATTAGAATTTACTTTTTGCAGCTTTGTATAGTCAGACAGTAAGAGTAATATGATTTCCTTTTCTAGTCTAAAAAGCCTACCAAAATGAAAAATAATCCTGCAGTGTTCATGTATAAACTGGCCATATAAAACATATCCAGTGCTTCACAGCACAGCTTTGGAAATTATTTTAGGTTACTTGCTCAGTGATTGTAATGAGTTCCTTGTCCTGTGTGTTAGGATAAATTTTAACCTGAACAGCGTTTTTTGTGTTCAAGTCAGAATAAGGTGTTTTAGGTAACCATGTATGTGAAACAAAAAGCCTTGTATGAGGGCTCTCAAGTCTGCCCATTATTCAGTTGCTACTTGAACTCTTTCTTTGGTAATATAGGAAGTAAAAGTGAAATAAATAAACAAACAATGAGGGTGTTGCTGGCAATTTATTTACCATTGGATTCAATCATGTTTCTTGGTTATTCTGGAAAATGAATCAATTAAACAAAGTCAATCTTCACCAGCAACCCTTTAGATTTGCAGTGACCTATAGCAGTGACCCATAACCTAATCAAAGTTAAAATGATACTCAGCCTATGTGTGGTTTAGGGACATAGCAGTTAGGTTGCTTTGATCTTTTTAACTAGTATTCATTTCCATTTCACTGATCATAATTAACAGTAAGAAGTTTTGAGCATTTCTTGCTTTTGCTTTCTTTTAGGTTGTCTTGATACTTTGGCTGCTATGCAGGACTTAAAAATGGGTGTAGCAAATACAGAAGAAGAGACTCAAGCAGTAATGAAAGTGTATTCTAAAGAAGATTATAGTGTTGTTAACAGATTTGAAAGTATGTACACAGTAAAATTTTATAGCATAAATTAATCAAGCTTCTGGAATAAAAGACTAAAGTAGATTAACTGTATTTTTATTATTATGATTATTATTATTATTATTTTCTTTAGGTCATGGAGGTGGCTGGGGTTATTCAGCCCACTCAGTAGAAGCTATCCGTTTCTGTGCTGATACAGATATTTTGTTAGGTGGTCTTGGTCTTTTTGGAGGTAGGGGTGAATATACTGCTAAAATAAAGGTAAGATTTTTGGGTTTGTTTTAAACAATTTTATGTCTCAAAATCAGAACTTTAGAAGTGCCACGTGAAAAATTGATTAATTTTATTTCTCAATGAATGAGTGTTTTACTGTACATTAAAAGCATTAGTAATAGAACTGGCACCAGGCTTCTTAGTGGGAAGTGATGAACCTTACAAAGGTAAGGTAGATGAGGTAGAGAACTGAGAGTTACTATTTTAATTGTCAAGAATTGCCCCATTCTTACCTTCACTAAATGCTGTGCTACCTTATGGGTGTCTGGAGCTTATCGCCAGTGGGTAGAATGGTTCTGTGATCTATTTGCATGAAGCTCAGAAAATTTGCAGAAATTTTTTGTTGGGGGCTTCAAGTTAGAAACAGATCCTTTGTCAGGATACGTGGGGGACTGCCTCTCAAAAACAGAAAAACAGCGCACATCAGTAGCTGGAATTCAGTTAGTACCAGCTGAACCATTGCTTTCCACAGTCCCTGCCATTTCTTTCTCAAACTGATCTCTGGATGGCTTCTCAGCTGGGATTCTTTAACTGAGAGTGAATTGAAATGGCACCAAACATACAACTTGTGTTTGCTTTGTGCTAAGCATAAAGATGACTGAGCAGGTATACTGATTTAAATAAATAAATAAATCTGGCTGTGAATACAAAATGCTTATGTAAACACAGCATGATTGTATGAGGACTCTTATTTCTGATAAATACCTTCTGTTCTTGCTGTTAATAGGGATTTCAGAAACTCCCTGAAAGACAATGGAAAGGAAGGAGTTAATAGCTCTATGAGATTTGTGTTAGATCCGTGTACGAGAAATGTTACTGTTGTCATATATTCGTCATTTAGTGTGTTACTGAGTTTTTTTTTCTGTTTTCAGATGAATAGGGCTACTGATTATTACAGTTTGTTTTAGGGAAATTGACGATGTATGGTTAGCAGAAACATTTGTGTAAGACAACTGGAGATCTGAAATAAATAGTTGTAATTTATTCTAGTTTAACACAATGACTGAGAATTGCAAATGAGGAATTAAGGAAAAAAATTAAAATTAAAAAATTAAAATTAAGGAAAGCAAAGAAAGTTAACCGAAAAAGCATTGCCTAACGTTTAAATACTAAAGGTAGTAACCCTGTCAGAGCAGTCTTGTATTATTTGTTCAATTTGTTTCTGGTTGTCTAGGATTAGCTTATGGCCAAGATAAGATTTGCCAGTCCTACCACAGATAAACTGCATATTGAATAGGGGCTTACAGGAGAAGTCATAGGCATATATTGTGGGCCTTTCTCAAGCTGATCAAATTTTAGAAGTGATTTTTGACTAAGAAGCCCAAGTTCTTTTGAGAAAGGTAATGTCTTTTGTCCTAGTCGAGAACTGTTTATGACATTACTGACCTGTCAATAACAGTCGAGCTGTCCCTTTCCAGATAAGCTGAAACTCAATCTCCAGTGAGTTTCAACGTATGATAGAAAACCTGCACCTTCTGCCAAACTTTGCCTTTTTTAGATGCTCTGTATTTGGCTTGTCTGCAAGATTTAGGGAGTTTCTCCGCTTAAGATTAGAAAATATTTGGGCATAAGGCTGGGAGGTCAAGTGTCAATTGCTATTTTTTAATAGTTCACGACATTACAAAATCCTGACTTCCAGGTGGGAATTTGCCTATTAGTGACAGTAACTAGCAATTATTTTTCGGAAGGGGAAAGAATAGTAATGGACAGTTTCCAGAATACAAGACAGGAAAGAGTGGTATTATGAGGTTTCTAACAGCTGACATGTTTTTACCTTTTTTCTTACTCTACCAGTTGTTTGAATTGGGTCCAGATGGGGGAGACCATGAGACTGATGGTGACCTTCTTGCTGAAACAGATGTCTTAGCATATGATTGTGCTGCTAGGTAAGATGTTTCCCTTTTTACCCACTTCTTGATTTTTTTTTTGTACACTTTTTAAAATCATTTAAATATTGACTGAGATGATCTACATTATTAACATTTGTAGCATGGGAAGTAATATTTTACCCAACACTATTATTTTTGCTTGATTATAAGTAGTAAAATGGCAAATACCTCACCAAGCCATTATGGTACTAAATCAAAAAAATAAAGAGGAGGAATCATCTCACAGTTGTCCATTTTTAAATCAAAGTTAAGTACCATATTCACGTATTGAGAAGAAAAGACAAAATGTTGCAGCAGCTCTTCTAAATACTCATGTTAAAAGGATGCTTTGAAACACAAATAGGTATTTGTATTAAACAACTAATCATTAAACTTACTGCAGTTATTGTTATTATCAAAACCAAAAGAAAGGTTATTGTGCCTCAGCTCATTAGGAAAGAAGCAGTTATTGCTTAAAAGATTTTGTGCATATGGGAGGGGTTGGCTTTTGTTTAGGCTGCTTTTTCATTCCCTTTTATGAAAGAATTTACCATTGAAATCATCCATGACTAATTCTTTTAAGTTTAATTCTTACATATCAAGACCCATAAATATGTATTACATTCATGAGTAACTTCTGAGAATCTATGGATAAACTCTTGTCACTTACCAAAAAATTTACCCATTTATATTACTTGTAATATTGTGTATTAAATTTAATTAGGTTTGTGTACATTTTAATTAACTTTATCTCTCCTTACTCTGTTTGGCATTTCACATCTGATTGTTTCAAAATGCAAGACCATGCTAGACTTAAGCATTTGCAGGTCCTTCTGAATTTAAAACAAACAAAGAAAAAATAAAATTTACTACAGTGTTTTTCAACAAAATATTTTAAATGTCAAATGTAAATGGATGCTTGAGATTAATAACTTAATTCCCATTAATTTTCAATTCTCTTTTATAAACAGGGTATAATTTGATAAAGATTAATCTATAAACTAATTCAGATATATCTTCTTTTAAATTTACTTCTCCCAGAGAGAAGTATGCAATGATGTTTGATGAACCAGTACTCCTGCAAGCTGGCTGGTGGTATGTAGCCTGGGCAAGAGTGTCAGGACCCAGCAGTGACTGTGGATCTCATGGACAGGCCTCTATTACTACAGATGATGGGTATTTTTTTTTCTGTATTTTTTAATGCAAAAGAAGAGATCTAATATTACTTGAATAATTGTTTTTCTGCTGTTTGTTGTTTTTTTCTCTTCCAGTGTTGTCTTTCAGTTTAAAAGTTCCAAGAAATCAAATAATGGTACAGATGTTAATGCAGGGCAGATCCCACAGTTACTATACAGGTAATATTTTGACCTCTATTTAGAACAATTTATTGACATGTATTTTAAACAGAGGCCTTGTTAAAACGAGCACGTTTCATTTACATTGTTATTGTCTAAAGTTAAGGAGATCAATATCTGAAAAATTTAGGGAAAACTTAATATCTAAGAACAGTAGTAAGTACATTATACCAACATTTATTTCTTTGCAGTTTTTCTTTTAAAGTTTATTCTTTGTATGTATGTTATGTTTTTTTTCATTTAAAAAAAATGGCTTTAATCATAGACTCATAATAGAGCCTCATGATTTCATGTAACATTTTTTTTCTGTTTGGGAAGTATCCCATTTAGTATGCTTCACTTTAGGAGTAGTATACTATCCAACATATTTTCACATTGCATTACTTGAATGAAAAAAAAAACCAAAAACAAGTTGTGCTTTATAATTAGTTACCATACATTTATTTTTCCCATGATAAATGTTATGTTACTGGTTTTAAAAAGCAAGAACTTTTTCACTGTATTAATGTATCTTTCAGATTTCCTCAAATATACATGTGAGCTGATACATATATAAATATATATATCCTTATTTATATTTGTAGGTTCAGAGTACCATATCTATCTATCTATCTATATATCAGTTCTCTTGCTTTGTGCTTTTTCATCATGTCCTTTTCAAGGTCACTTGTCAGAGCAGCTGACTTTTCCGGATAAGCTGTGTCCATAGACAGCTCTCTCACCAGAGCAATGTTTCATTTTGACTGATAAACATAAAGTCCTGGCACAACCTATTAGTCATTTGGTTAATTTCTATGGAGAGATAGCTATAGCCAAAGACAAGCAAACTGTGGGGCCTCTGTAGGAGGGACGTGGCTGAAGATCCACAAGTGGCACAAGAGGAAAGGTGCTGCATTAACATGTGCTGCCTGTATTGGTTTTGTTTTTGTTGTGAGGGACTTCGGGACCCACCTTCAGATACTTTGATTCCAAACAACATCCTGTACACTTCAGAGTTAAGAATAGACTCAGGGATTCTATAACCCCAAGAGAGAAAAATACTTTCTTATTACGAACCAGAGTTCTTGAAGATGTTAGTGTCCCTTTGCTCCACTTTCTCTTCTTTTTCTTCCCTATAGTACATAAAGTTTTGCCTTTCTGGATTGCAGTTTGAGTGAAATTGAAGGGGTAAAGCTCAAACTGGCATCTGCCTTCAGGAGGTGTGGACTGATTTTATCTCTGTAAATACTAATAGACAAAAATTTTTGGTTTTGATTCGATGTGCTTGTTATATGTAGATATTGCAAAGTAAAAATGAAGATGTGGCTTATACATACCAAAACTCAGCATTCTTTGATAAATAACATTTCTAGTCCTAAAAATTTTATCTGAAGAAATACAGGAAATACTTTTATAAATTTCACATAGATCTCAACTTTATTCTCAGTTGTCACAATGTTGCTAGTAGAACAGAATTCAAGGTATTTGATTGCTGGTCTAGAAGGGTTACGGACTGGAGGAAGTTATGCTGAAATTGAGCATTTCTGGATAATTCTGTTAAACTTTTCTTCCACTGTTGTTCCACTTCAACAATACAAAAAGGAAAGCTTGGCGCGCATTTCAGGTCAGTTCTTAAATTCTTCTTCCAGGCTGCCGACAAGTGATGGTAGCGCATCCAAAGGAAAACAGCAAACCAGTGAACCTGTGCATATTTTAAAGAGATCTTTTGCCAGAACTGTCTCAGTGGTGAGTATTATCAAGAATCCTCTGTGTTTCCTGCATGTTCATTCATACTTACAAAACCAAAAGATGTATGCGTGGAAATAACTAATGATTTTTTTTTCTATCTGCTGTATCAAGCAGAAGTTGGGTACACTTATGTATAGAACTTTGGAGTTTTGTTTTTGTTCATTTATTTGTTTTTACGTTTTCTGAAGATTGCAGGCTGCAAATTTAAGCCTAAGCTAAGTTTGGTATTGAGTTGATGATGCAAGCCTAGAAATGTTTTTGTATTAGGTTTAGTTTACTTTTCCTGTGTGAGCTTCTTAGTTTTGTTTCTGACTGCTTTTGTTTTGTTTTGACTTTATACTTACTGGTTGCATTCAATGTACAAGCGCTTACTGCCAAGAAATTAATATTAGCAGATTTTTTTTTTTTTTAGTTTTGATGGAGCTTTACTGTATGCTCTTTTCTGTGGCTTTTAAATTGCCGTCAGCAATTAGTCATTGGTAAGATTCATTTTCCTCTTGGATGCTTTCCAATATACATTGAGTATCAGCATTTAATTAAACTCTGATAAGCTCTGAGGTAAGGAGTATTAATAGGTAGAATGCACTGCAACTACTAGTAGAAGATAACGTGCAGTTCTTCACGTATAGCAGGAGAAGAGTCAAATTTTGAGGCTTAATGCACTAAGCTAAAGTGCTATATTATGATGCAGGAAAAGGCCAATTCCATCTTTGTGTTTTCATAATCCAATCCCTTCCTTATCTGTTACAAGCAATGATTATTTGTTGTTTGGTTTCATCCTTTTTTAGATGTTTTATACTGCATTATGTTTACGGTAAGTATTCTCAACTAGCAGTTACATAAAAGTTACTGCCTACGTATGGACATCTGCAGTCCAGTTTTCTTAACCAGCTTTTCTTCTTTTTTATGTATTCTGCATTTCTTCGGTATTCTCTAAAGATCATTCTGATCTTCTGGTGTTCAGATTTGTTCTAGAAATTTGTTATCACTATGATTTGCATTTTTAGTAATCATATTATTGGGCCATATTAATAGCTACTCTAGCTATGTTTGCTTTAAAATGTTTTTATTAAACTAGGAACTACTATGGCTTTTAATACTTCTCATTGTATCCTGCATTATTTTTATGCTATTATCCCTCACCACAGATCTGAATTGGCATAAGAGGAGGGTTTTATCATTCTAGAGAATCAGGCATTCTGGACATTTTATACGTAACTAAACAGTCAACATGATTGTTGCAGCTTGAAGGTATACCTGCAGCTTGTAGTAATCAGTACCAAATACTTGTAGGCTACCTTCTGAGGTACAGCTGTATGAAACTAACACATCTAATAATAGTAGAAACAAATTTTTGGACAAACAAAACTTTGTAAACCCTCAGGTTCCTCATGGACTACCATGTGCTTCTGTTGAAATTTCCAAGTACTGTAAATGTGATATAGTTCCCATGATCTTACAGATCATAACTGCTTAAAAACAAAGCAAGGCCAGCCCTGATACAGGTTGTTACAATTATGACAAAAATGTATTCTGTTAAAAGTAGGTATCACGCTATTCACTGCAGATTAAACAAGTAAAATTTACTGAAAAATCTATATTACAGATGAATACAAACAGCTGTTAGTTCTTAAATAACTGAGACTTCCACATGCATAATATTATAATATGTTATAAATTGCTTTTAGCACAGTATTACAGTGGAGTAGTCCCTACATCCTCAGTTCGCTTATTCTCAAACAAATAGATTTTGTGTCTTGTATGGTAAATCTGTGTAGGTATAGATATGTTTTCAAAATAAACATGGATATAGATGCTTTTTGCTTTTCATCTTATTCTGATGCTGAAAATTCACCATTTTGTTTTGTTTTTACACAAAATCTGTCTTCCTTTACACTTCATATCCTGAAATAGGAATGCTTTGAGTCTTTATTGAGCATTCTTCACTGGAGCTGGACGACACTGGTACTAGGAGTCGAAGAACTTCGTGGACTTAAAGGATTCCAATATACTGCTACTCTTCTGGATTTAGAAAGGTTGCGTTTCGTGGGCACTTGCTGTCTGAGGTTGCTCAGGGTCTACACCTGTGAAATATATCCAATATCAGGTATTTTTCTTAATTCACTTGTTTCATATTTATCAGCAAATAATAATATACAGAGCATTGAAAAAATTAATCTCTTCATGTACTGTATGCTGTAAGATGAAATTGCTTCTACAGATATTTTTATTGGAGCAGTTAAGAGACTTAAAGTCAGAAACGGGATATTTGCAATTAACTGCATAACCAAGTGTCCAACACCACGTGTTTACACTGAAATTTGTGCGTATTTTAATTTTTTGTTTCACTTGAGAGTCGGGTTCTTTTGGTCTATTTTTGTATCTTCATTTTTCCCATTTCTGTGCATAGTAGCTGCTTTGGTAGTGAGCACAATTTAAATTTGAAAGACAGTAGATGTTTTTCATGCCTGTAGTTTAACAACGCTTATATTAAAATGCAGCGTGTATTATGAAAGACTGGGAAATTGAAAGTTTCTGATGTTCAGCTTTCTTTGATGTAGCTTCACACGCGCTTCACTGTTTTATTTTGTGAAATTAACTTTTCTAAATATAGATTCATTAACAGTGCTAACTTCTAGTGTTATTTGCATGCATAATGTGCATTTTATATGAAAATGTTTCATTTATTGTACATTAATGCTCTTCTTTTTTGTAACCTTCTAGCTACAGCTAAGGCAGTTGTAGAAGAAACCAGCAAACTAGCAGATTGCATTGGAAAAACTAGGACCTTGCTGAGAAAAATCCTATCTGAAGGAGTTGATCACTGCATGGTCAAGTTGGACAATGATCCCCAAGGATATCTCAGTCAGCCCCTGAGTCTTTTAGAAGCTGTTCTTCAGGAATGCCATAATACTTTCACAGCTTGCTTTCATTCTTTTTATCCAACACCAGCTCTCCAGTGGGCATGTCTTTGCGACTTGCTGAATTGTTTGGATCAGGTATGTTAAAGTGTCACAAGTGAACATTGCAACTTAGCTTACTCTTTTGCTCAAAAAAGCTAAGCAGTTTTTAAATTCTTTATTTCTTTTGTGTGTTTACCCTGGTTTGCAATTCGAATTCCTCTATGGTCAAAAAAACCTGCTACACACTGCTTTTTCAGTGTGTAGTCCATGCTTTATATGTGATTACCATCGCTGCACATTGCTTAGAAGCATAATTGTGGCATTTTTTGATACTTATAATTCATCACTAATAAGTGAGTAGTTTCTCATTATTAAATGTTGTAGCAATGCTGTGATCCAGCAAAGCAGATGAGAAGCTGGCAATATTATCCTATAATCAGCAAGTTTTTCCTAAGCATCTTGATTATTGTGAATGAGCGTCCCACATCTAAGCAGTCTAGTTGCTTGCTTACGCTGATTGCAATGAGATATAAACAATTTGTTTCTTTGCTTGAGAATCCATTTAGTGTATTAAAATTCAAGGACGAACCAGTTCTTGAACATATTATTCTACTTAAATTTTGATTAATTATAAGAAGTCTTCAAGGGGTGCCATGATTTCAAAAGTAATTTTAATGGGTTTATTATTTTAAAACGTATGTCAAACCATGAATTTTAATTATTCCAATTTGAAAGATATAATAGAAGCTCATGAGAAAATATATTATAAAATTCACAGCAAAGCTAAAAGTATATGAAATTGTTTATTTAAATTATTTTTGTAATTACTATAAAACTGGAAATTTCCTTTCAAAAGTTGCTTTTCCTCATTGACTTTGAATGCAACAGTGCCTTTCTGTTAATTTCTTTTTATGTTTTTAGGACATCCAGGAAGCAAACTTCAAAACCTCCAGTAGCCGACTTCTTGCTGCTGTTATGTCTGCTCTCTGCCACACTTCAGTAAAACTGACCTCTATCTTTCCAATTGCTTATGATGGAGAGGCATTGCTGCGATCAATGGTCAAACAAGTCAGCACTGAGAATGACTCTGCTCTGGCCCACCGTTTTCCTCTTTTGGTTGCACATATGGAAAAACTCAGTCAGGTTAGGATACATTCTAAAAATTTAAAAACTTGTTTTATTTTGCAACAAATAAAAGTTATGTAAATTTAAATTTTAGCTTTATCAGAATATAGCTGAATTGCTGAAGTGGTTTCCTTCTAAAAGACTTGTTTCAGGAACTTATTATTTTATCAAATTCTTATCTTTTGGTCTGAATTATTCCAGTTCTTTCTTGTTTGAGGAAAAAATGTTTGAGAAGAAACGTTTCTTGTTCATTTTGGCATATTAAAATGGTAGAAATATAGTTTAGAGTTGTCTTCTGTTGCATAGCGTTTCCTGCAACAGTTTCTCAGCTTTTGCACATGATCACAAGATTGAACATGTGGATAGATTCAGTGCTTTGAGGAAGAGTCAGTACATCTTCGGTAAGAAAAAGTCATGTCTCAAAAACTGGAGTTTTTAAAGGAGTCGACAGGCATGTGGACAAGGGAAGTGTAGTTCATCTAGTTCTATAACAGCTTATTCAACTGTCAAACGCTGTATTTTTGCAGTTCTAGTGTCTTTTATTTCAGAAGAGACTTACAGGAATGAAAAGGGTAAAGATGATAAAGATCTGGGACTACTAAATAGTATTCTTCACTTTAGAAGACCAGAAGGGTAAGGTCTTATGAAATTGTGAATAATGTATGAAAGGTGAATAAAGGACAATTGTTGAGTCTTCCAATACCAAAACTTCGGAGCAACCAGAGACTTCAGCAAAAGTTCAGAAGGTAGCTGTTCTTCCTAAAACATGCAGCTAAGCTGTGGAATATCTTTCTGCAGACCATTTTTATGATAAAAGTTTTCATGGATGTAGACAGCACCTGCATAAGTTAATGAAGAAAAAATCCACCAAAACCTGTTAAATGTAAAGATAATATTTCCATCTTGGATACAGCTGTTTCTTAACAGCTAATGATTGAAAGAGTGTTCTGTACAGCTGTCTGTGTAGGTTTGCTTGACATGATTGTCTGCTCTATACATTCACTATTGGATATTCTTGGGAGACAGAATGGTGAGAAAGGTAAGCCTTTGATTCCAATCAGTAGAGCTGCTTTTATTTTTCCTTATTGCGAATGACTTTCCGTAGAAAAATAGTGGATGTCACTGTTAGGTAGAAAACACAGTAGGTACCTAAGCTTAGATTTGTTTAACATTCTTCATTCAGTAAAGAAAAATTGGTTTTATAAGCTTCCTGTCACTGGCTTCATCTTACCTGTTTGCACAGAACATTCTCCTCACTCTCACTCCTCAAAGCCAAAAAGCTTCCAAGTTTCTTTTTAGACAGTGGGGAAGACAATGGTGTGAAGAGCTCAATAGGTATCCATTTATCTGTTGTATCTATTGTATGCTTAAAAACAGTGTGTCATGGCGGGCTGTAAGAAAAGCTACCTCCTGAGAGGGACACCTGTATGCCATAAACAAAGTGGATGCCACTTCATCCTGGGATTTAAGAATATGCATCATTTTTTTGTCAAAGGAATGCATACTGTGATAGCTTTGAGAATTTTTGTTTTTGTTTTTTTACCCCCTAGATATTTCTTATTTTTAATAAGTCACTGGTTTTTCAATTACTAATGTTTATAGTATGTGAAAAGCAATTTTTTTTTTTTTTTAAAGAATGAACCATGTTATTTGCCATTTTTCTCTTCATTATGCAGAGCGAAGAAAATGTTTCAGGGATGACGAGCTTTCGGGAAGTACTGGAAAAGATGTTGGTCATTGTTGTTTTACCGGTCCGGAACAGCCTTAGACGAGAAAATGAACTTTTCTCTTCACATCTGGTTTCTAATACCTGTGGGTTGCTTGCTAGTATTGTGAGTGAGCTCACAGCATCGGCATTAGGATCTGAGGTAAAGCTTCCATAAAGACCATTCCTAGAAGAAGTCTTTTAGGATAGGTATATTATGAATGTAATACAGACTGAGACAGCAATTATGTAGGTGTGCAGATCTTTCACAGATGCTGGAATTGTTCACAGTAGCTTTCAGATGTCTAAATTTTTTTAAAAGTTCACTGTATTAGGTAAATACTATTGATAATTAGCTGCTTTATTATGGCTGAACAATAGTGTACATTTTTTCCAAAGTGGCAATATTTTCTAAGTGTTCTCTTTTTGCAAGTTTGTCTATGCATGTATACGCTTGAAATATATTCCTTTGCTGTTCATTGGAGTCAGTGGCATATCCCTGAGCGTCTCTGTGCCTCTGATGGTATCATGGGTCCTCCATGTGTTCTAATCCTATCTGCTTTTGGTTATGGGTCAGAATTTATAATGTGTTTTGTTTATGCATTGTGTAGCTTCCTCCTATATATGTAAGATCCTCCACATATTATTTTCCTTAGTGTATTCAATATTTGTAATACATGTATTCAATTTATGTGTATATGGAGGCTTCATTAGACTTTTTCCAGTGTATTTGTTTTGTATTTGAAAATTGAGAATGGTACTGAGTCTAACTTCTTAAAATCCAGAGAGTCATGTATATGAACCTATCATGTTTTTAAATTATAGGAATTTATTCGATTTTATTAAACGCACATTACAGTGTGTACTATCAGCAGATTTTTTCACAGAAAGTACACAGCTTTTGATAACATCGATTAAAGATGTTTTTATTATTATCTAAGATCTGTAGCTTTCCTCTCTTGGTATTGACCATACCTAAGGCAGAAATATGCAACTCTTTTTCTTGAAGCACAGTTAAGTTATCTTTTGTGATAATTCATCCTATAAAATATATATTTAAATACTTGAAAAAAATTAGGAATGAGATTCCTAATCATTCTTAATTAACTAACTCATAATTACCAGAAATTGTTTTCTTTTTTCTTTTTAGCTGGTACTGAAAAGAAGCCCCAGTAGTGACATCTTTTATGTTTTGAGTTGACTTCTAAAATTTACCCAGTTGAAAATCTTATAATCTAATCCACTTAACTTTACTTTATTAAAGTTGTCTAGTGTTTAACAGTTAACTTTTCATGCTTGTATTTAATTTTCTATAGGTTGATGGGCTGAACTCACTCCATTCTGTCAAATCCACTCCAAACAGATTCACAAAAACAAGTCAGGGAAGAAGCTGGAATACTGGGAATGGATCCCCTGATGCAATATGTTTCTCTGTGGACAAAGCTGGTGTAGTTGTAGTAGGATTTTCCGTTTATGGTGGAGGGGGAATTCATGAGTATGAACTGGAAGTATTAGTTGATGATGTAAGTACTGCATTTGAAAAAACAATTTGAGCAAAAGTAATCTCAGAGTTTTTCCTAATATGTTTTACAATGTAATATTGTAGCATTCATCTAGGCTACCAGTGCAGCATTGCTGTAGGGTTTTTTTGGTTTGTTTGTGATGGTGATTTTTCTGGTCTTTCAAGCTACGTACAAGATCCAGTAGGTTCCTTATGTCAGTTACGGCCTTGAAATCTTACCTTATTACAAGTAATATTTGAAGTACAGTGGGCTTTTTACTTCCTGAATGTAAATTAGCACCAGTTATCTCTCTGTATACTGCTAAGGTGAATTAAGAAATAAAGCAGTCCAATTTAAAGCATTTTAGACTGAAAATTGAAAAAAGGGGTAGCCTGCCAACACAGTCAGGCTGTAGCTACAGATGTTTCGTGTGCTGTTAAAGCACTCTCCTATAGCATACACAAAGCTGTACTATGTGTCTTGTCATGAAGACACCCAGTTGTTCACTTTAAGTGACTGTTCTAATCTCTTCCAAAGGTTAAGCACAGGTTGCTATGGAAGATTAACCTATCTGTTCAATAATTTTCTTTTAAACCAAAGTTTCATTGTTTACTCTGAACAGGTTTTTCAGTTTTGTTTTATTTGTAATGCTGTGTGTAACCATTTATGTAAGAAAACATAACTGGCATATTTGTGTGAATGTGCTACGTATTTACATTATAAATGTATTAAAATGTCATTGTTTCCTTGATTCAGAGTGATCATACTGGAGATTCAACTCATTCTCATAGATGGACATCTTTAGAGTTGGTTAAAGGAACTTACACCACGGATGATTCTCCCAGTGACATAGCTGAAATCAGACTTGACAAAGTTGTGCCACTGAAGGTAAATAAAAGAAATACATGTCTTGTAGGTTTCATATGACTTGTAGAAAACAAAACCTAGAATGTTCAGTGTAAATTGTTTTTTGTTTACACATTTACAGTTGATTTTGACATGTTTGCTTTGTAAATTGTCACCCTGTAACTGAAAAGTTTAAATCCTGGAAGTAAAAAGAAATTAAAAGTTTAATAGCATAAAACAGATCATAATTGCTTACCAATTTATAATCTTCTTGAATGTACAGCTTTTTTGTGTGCAATTTGGTACCTAATTTTCTTGGGCAACTGGTCACCTTTCAAGTAATTAGAAGTAATTGTAGAATCATAGAATGGTTTGGGATGGAAGGGACCTTAAAGCTCATCTAGTTCCAACCCCCCTGCCATGGGGGGTTGCTTTGAGCAACCTGGTTGCTCAACCCCCCATCCAACCTGGTCTTCAACACCTCCAGGGATGGAGCATCCACAGCTTCTCTGGGCAACCTGTTCCAGTGTCTCACTGCCCTCTGAGTAAAGGATTTCTTCCTCATACCTGATCTAAATCTACCCTCTTTTAGTTTAAGGCCATTACCTTTTGTCCTATCACTACACGCCCTTGTAAAAAGTCCCTGTCCAGCTTTCTTGTAGGCCCCTGTTAGGTACCAAAGGCCACTTCTGGTCACCTTATGGTTGCCCCAGAGCCTTCTCTTCTCCAGGCTGAACAACCCCAACTCCCTCGGGCTGTCTTCACAGGAGAGGTGCTCCAGCCCTTTGATCATCCTCGTAGCCCTCCTTGGNTGATCATCCTCGTGGCCCTCCTTGGCACTCGCTCTAATAGGTCCATGTCCTTCTTGTGCTGGGGACCCCAGAGCTGAATACAGTATTCCACGTGGGGTCTCAAAGGAACAGAGTACAGGGGGAGGATCACCTCCCTCAACCTGGTGGTCTCGCTTCTTTTGATGCAGCACAGGATAGGGTTGGCTTTCTGGGCTGCAAACGCACAATTGCTAGCTCATGTTGAGCTTCATGTTGAACCAAGACCCCCAGGTCCTTCTCCTCAGAGCTGTTCTCAATCCATTTTCCGCTCAGCCTGTATTTGTGGTTGGGATTGCCCCGGCCCATGTGCAGGACCTTGCACTTGGCCTTGTTGAACTTCATGAGGTTCGCACGGGCCCACCTCACAAGCCTGTCCATGTCCCTCTGGATGGCATCCGTTCCCCACAATGTGTCAGTTGCACCACACAGCTTTGTGTCATTGGCAAACTTGCTGAGGGTGCACTCAAACCCACTGTCCACGTCACTGACAAAGATATTAAATAGCACTGGTCCCAGTACCAAAGTAATATTTTACTTAAGTTATGTTCTGTAGCTTGGGAACATGAAACAACTCTGACTTTTGTTAAATGTTGCATATTTTTCAGTTAATTACATTTGTAGAGTCCTTTGAAGGACTTTTCAGACTCTCCAGTATTAACATAAAATAATAGTTATAGCTTTCATAATACTGTGAAGCCTAACTTAAATACTTGTTTTATACTGCATAGTATTTTTTCCTCTCCTTTTTAAGGAAAATGTGAAATACGCAGTTCGTTTGAGGAATTATGGAAGCCGGACTGCCAATGGAGATGGAGGAATGACAACAGTTCAGTGTTCAGATGGTGTAACATTTACCTTCAGTACATGTAGTCTGAGCAGTAATGGCACAAACCAAACACGAGGACAAATTCCACAGATTCTTTATTACAGGTTTGTGTGGTGTCATGATCTATTTCTAAGAAAAGTGAATAAAACCATAGTCATGCTATTATACCACATCTTTTTTAGAGAACAGAAATAAATACATCCGAAGTGTGTTTGAGGAAAGAGATTCTTTAGCAGCAGTATCGTGCTCTTTCAGTGTAGTTTCAGTCTTAGGTTATTTAGTGAAGACAGTTTTTTGAACACCAGTTGTACAGTCTTGTATTAGATTTTCTTTATTTTTGAATTGGCAAATACTTTGTTAGTTCACCTGTCTTGCAAGGTGCATTGCCTACTCTTTTTAAAGCTGTAACATGGGGGACTGATAAAATGTGCTACTATAGTCTCTGTTTTTTTTCTATAACCTAAGAGATTTTTGAGAGACTGTTCACTGGAATGTTTCTCTCTCTGTTTTCATTTGGTTCCTTCCTTTATTGCCAGAAAGGATTGCATAATGTAGTGAAGCAAGGTCTGTTTATTATTGGAACTGTCTCCTATCTTACTGTAAAGTTCAAAGGTATGAAAAGAAAAATTTCAAAGAAAATTGACTGAAACATCTGACTGCCCTTCAGGGAAGCTTTATGTTAGCTTTTCAGGATGAATTCACTTAAGCCAATGCTTTAGCAGAAAGTATTGCTTTCAGTTTTGAGGCACTTACCTTGACATTCATGAAGACATGATTTTCAAAATGTGGTAGTGCCTGAATATATGAATTACTACCAGTATCTGTACAGCAAAAAAATGCGTCATACCCTTTACTCAAATCTCAGTTTATGTGGTAAATCGCTGATCATCAGTAGATCCAAGAAGTAAAATGAGCTAAGAATAATAATTTACTTTGATTCCTAGTTATGTGGTAGATGCATATACCTAATAAAAGATGAAGAGGATAAAATAAGTAATGCAACAACTAACAACTTACTTTGGACTAACAATCCCAGAAATGTGTTGCTTTTAAGAAAGTTTTAAAGGAGCTAAAATATGAAGAAATAAAGTTGCTAGCAGAATTGTAGTAATAGTATATTTGAAATATGATATTGGCTTACTTTGACTCAAAGATCCAACTTGTCAGTTATAACAGTAAGTGCAAATAACCAAGTAACAAGTAATAACAAAGGATGAAGTTGCAGTGGTACATACTTCCATTCCATCACTTCCATTGATTTAGTCTCTTGGAATCGTGGTTATCTATGTTTAGGGAATTCCTCCAGCATTGGAATTCCTGATTTTATTAGAGTATCAAAAATATATTATGTAAGAAGGAGAAAAGAACACAAGGAATACTTTTATTCCCATTCCTCAAATTTCTCCTCTTATGAGCAAAAGAGGGAATAAAGTAGAAGTAACAGTTTCCTTGATTTCAAAATGGCAAAGTACACAAAATTTAAGTTGAAATTTCAAGGCATTCTAGCTTAATAATAAGCTAACATATGGAGAAAAAAAAAACACATACAAAAGTGCTGTCTTCAGTTGAGAGCAGTCTTTTTTTTGTTTGTTTCAACTGTGATGAAATTCTAAGACACTTTTGAAGGACCCTAATGGCATAACTCAGAACTGCTACAAAATAAATTAAGTTTTGTTCGGGAAATCTTGCAAACTTCTGTCTGTTATCACAGTGTCTTCTGAAGTGTGCTTGGACAACAAAAACCGAAATGTTATCTGATGGACATCTGTAGTTATGGACTTAGCAGTCAGTTTGAGGATTCACAGTTCAGTATATAATGACTTGAGGTGTTGATTTATCTCCAGTAAAGGAACAAATGTTCAGTCAACTGTTACAGAACAGAGCTTGTAAAATTCACGTGGTTTAGTTTGAAGGATGCTCATACATGAATAGAATTGTTGCTTAAGTGAGAAAGGCCATCAAAAGAAGTCTATTAACATGTTTCTGATTAGGGCAAAAATGCATTGGAAGGATTGACTGAAAGTGTACAATTGCACCTAGTGTCAGTGTCTACTAAATATAAATTAATATGCCTTGAGGCTGACAACAAAAGTACAATTCTAGGATACAGTAACAAAAAACTTTCTGTAAGACTAGTTGATTTAAGTGATAGAGAAGTATCTGTGGAAGATGTTGTAGAGAAGTTGCTGTACGTTTCTTTTGGTTGCACTTTGAACTGTTCCAGGTAAAGTCAAGTGATTGAGCATTCTGAGCTGCTAGTTCTGGAATCTTAATATTCCAGGTTTTTTTTTCCTAAGATCAAAACTTTCTAAACAAACATAAGAAATCCAAAAGAATGGGAAATTTGCTCTACCTGTTGACTGAGTGATTTCAGTTGTCTACGCCATAGCTGAATCACTATTATATTGAAGGCTTGAATTAGTTTGATTATCATTTGACTGCTTTGAAAATATCAATCAAAACAGATCTTTTATATACTATAGTGGAATAGTTTTGTGCATAATCTCCATATATTGATTAGAAGAATCTAATTTGACATAAAGAGTAGATTTCAAAGAGAAAACTATTGGTTAAGGGTAAGCCTAACATTGTATTCCAAAAAAACAAAGTTAATCCTTAGAATAGGGAGGGGGAAGCTTTTTCACAGTTATGATACTGCAGAAATATCAATAGAAAGAGTTTTAGTGGTTTCTCTGAAGCACTTAGTATTGTTCTGTTTTTGTTTTTTAAAAAAAGGAACTTTTTTTCTGGAAAAGCATAGCAATTAATACCTTTCTAAGATTCGAAAGGCATTCAGTCAAAGCAAACATTTCAGAAATATGCTTTTCATATTTTCTGGCAAATAAAATAATAGCAAAGGCCAAACACTGAGGCATTGCCCCCAAAATATCCTCTGTGTTTGGCTTTGATTGTTTCCTTTATTGTTTTACCATAAATTAACTGTTTTAATTATTCTGTGCCAAAAATAAGTCAGCCATGTTTAAGTTAATTTTGTATTTTATGATCTTACTTTAACTTAATCTATCATCCAGGAGTGAGTATGATGGAGATCTGCAGTCACAGCTTTTGAACAAAGCTAATGAAGAAGACAAAAACTGTAGCAGGGCTCTTTCTGTTGTGAGCGCTGTTGTACGAGCAGCCAAAGATCTGTTGCACAGAGCTCTTGCTGTAGATGGTAAGACTTTTGAAAATTGACTTCCAAAATTGACTTTTCAGAACTTCTTTCTTTGATAGCAGGAGTTAAGAGTAGAAAATCAGTGATATAACGATTGTGATATTTCTCTTCTGTCTTCAGAGAATATTTTTCTAACCTATCATAGCTGTAGGTTATCAAACTGTTAGTAACTTTCCAAATCATTGAGTTGCACTTGAGCTATCATAGGTAGATACCTCATATAAATTTGCTTATCAGTTTAGCAGGCATCATATTAAAGCTAGCAAGATTCTGTATTGCCAAAAGATATGCTGTAATGGGTCAATACCAAAATTTATTGCATGTTTTATGTGGTAGCAGAAAACTGGTGGATGTAATGCATTTATAAGCACTTAAACATCAATTTTGGAGAAATTCAGACATTAGTCTTAAACCTGAATGTTTTTAAGCTACCATCTTCAGCCATTGTAGTAAAAACTAAAGGAGTCCATAATATTGGATAGTGCTATAAAAATTGATTTTGAGAATTGGGAAGGGCACGTTGTACTAGATTTTATAGCATAGAAAATATGAACACAGTTTTACAAAGTGGTGAAGAATCAATAAAATTGTGCTGTAAAACAAGGAAATTTTCAACATAGAACTGTATATAATGTCATGCTTATCTCAGGTGAACTTTGCACATGTATAATTTGAGTTTAAATCACGGTGTCAAGATAATGAAAGTAGCTTAAAGTAGAAACTAATGTAGAAACTGGAAGTTTAACTCATAAGAAGCAAACCAGAAATATAAGATGTATTTTGAACCATGATCTATATGTTATAAAGAATTTTATTATACTTGTATTGTAATTATCTTTGTTTAGCTGAAGACATTCCAGAGCTACTCAGCTCTTCCAGTCTGTTCTCAATGCTGCTTCCCCTCATAATAGCCTACATAGGACCAGTTGCAGCAGCGATTCCCAAGGTATGCTCCTCAATAGAAATTACTGAAGAGATTCAAGAATGTTATGTAAGGAAAAGGTTTACTCTGGAAAAAACTGAACATGGTGATTTTTTATGATTTTATGAATTAGTGATTTATGTTTGACCACTTGACTGATCATGAAATTTCCAAGAGCCAAGAATTTTAAAAAACATGTCATACTTTATGACTTCTTTTTTTTTTTAATTTACATTGAAGTCATTATGAAAAAAATACCTTAAGGAAGCAGAGGGAAAGAAGATAGGCTTTGACAGTAGGAAAGGACAAAAAGTTAGAAGGATCTGGATTTATTACTTACAGATGTATATTGGTGGGATAATTTTTTTTTATATATTATTTAAATTCAGGTTTTACAATGAACATCCAAAGCAGTGGTAGCTGTTCATTAGATGCAGATTATTTCTATCAAGATTTCCCATCAAGTGGATGTCAACTCTGAACAAAAATATCCTTACTTTTCAGTGGCAAAGCATACTTTCATGTGTCTGAAAATCTTGGAACCTGTTATTACATTTACAAATGTCGCTAATCCTTACCCAGCTTTTTCATGAACTGTAAGCTGTCTTCTAACTCTTTAAAGGGGGAGAAAAGAGGACTGGCCACTTAATCAAACAGATTAATTTCTTTAAAAATAGTTTGAAATTTTAGTTACCTTGTCACTATGATGAACTGAAGTTTGCAACAAGCGTTTTGGTTCAGAAGTGTTCCTCCTTTGAAAATCTCATAAAAATTACAGAGAACAATGCAAGTATCGATACATGCATTGAGAATGTTCAATATTGGAAAAATAACAATATTCTTATAAAACAAAGTACAACTAAACTATAATTTCAATACAGTATTTGCTTTCTCTCAACTCATAATTATTGTTCATTAATGTTATGGCTTTCTAGTGTTAGAGAAAGTGTTTTAATGTAGATATCTCACAGCTGCAAACAGATTCTTGTTTGATTTTTTTGGTAAGTTTCTCAGAGGAGTATTTGGGATTAATGTATTGATGCCTCTGCAAGGACTGTAGATGTAGAATTAGAAAATGTGACTGAATGAACTGTGGTAGTGATATTCTGAGAATATCCAAAACAACCATTGTAGAGAAATGCAAGTTTGTGAGTATCGTTTTCACCCAGTCATAAGTAATAATTTAGCACACATGGTGTTATGTTACAGGTTGCTGTAGAGGTCTTTGGCCTAGTACAACAATTACTTCCTTCTGTGGCAGTTTTGAATCAGAAATATGCTCCTCCAGCTTTTAACCCAAATCAGTCTACAGACAGCACCACAGGAAACCAACCAGAGCAAGGGCTTTCAGCTTGTACTACCTCTAATCACTATGCTGTTGTGGAAAGTGAACATCCTTATAAACCAGCCTGTGTTACACACTACAAGGTAAACACCATTTCTTATATTTGTATTTTATTTTTTATTTCTTAAATACTTTTTACATGTACTTTTCATTGTCAAATTTTGCTATCTGAAAAATTGGTGCCGTGGATGGTAATTCATATTGTCTAAAATAGGAGACAGTTTTCTATATTATTACTGTACTGCTTTCTGGAGAAAACTCTCTTTCTTCAGTAAGTATAGAGGAAGCAAGTAGTTCTGACCTTCTAATTCAGGTATCTAATGTAAGCACCTGGATTTGCTTGGTCTTAGATCTTTCCTACTGTCAAGTACAGTTTATTTGTTCTAACTGTGTGGACTGTAGAAGTTGGATGTCTTTATGTAGACATTATCTGATATACCTTCTTACCTAATGCTAAAACAATGCTTTGTAAAAAATACTTAACATCAATTCTAGTGAAATTCATGTGTATTGTAGCGTAGGGATCTGCCAATTCAAATTCTTCATGAATTACTTTCACTTGAACCATGATTTCGCTTTGCAGAAGTCTCTGAAGTCCTCTTAGCTGTGTTGAGATTCATTCTGCCTTACATAGATGACTATTAAAATGAAACTAGATTTTCCTGAATGTTAATAGAGGAAGGGTGGTTTTGTTCAGCTGAGTAAAGGCCTGAGGCATAAACTAAAGGCCTGAAATATAAATCCAGTGTTTCAGCTAGAGAACTAGTGAGTTTTGTGGTGTAAATTGATTCCAAAACTGTAAATCCAAAGGTAGCAAACCTGGAATGAAGTATGATCTTGAGGAAGTCCTTAAGTAAGTGGAATAGTTTCCACTTGAGCCCTGTGAGACAGCAAGAAATCTACTGCTGAAAATGTAGTTAACTGATCTCCCTGAAGTGATTATGCTTATTATTGCTTTGACAGTTTGTGGAGCCTATCTGAAACTCTAGTCTTAGCTGTTACTACTTTTGAGATCCTGGAACTGTATGCTATCATACTGCAGGCCATATTCACAAGAATGCTTCAGCTGCTGTGTGCTTTTCTAGGATTGCACAAAACAGACATTGAATGTGTCTTTTGAAGTTTGTATTTAAAACGGTATTTGAGACTTAAATGTTTGTAGTAGTCTGTCATTTTGTTTAATGGCCCTTTATGGAGTTCTTCAAAACAAAAACAATCACAAATGGTATCTTAAGCATAAATACTTCATCTGGACATAAGTTAAAATACATGATCATAATTCAGTAAGGTGTAAAGCATTTCAGGTGTATCTGAATTTCAAAGAATAAATTAGGTTACTGTTAAACTAAAGCATATGGAAACAGCTATACAGAATTACATAACTGAATCACTTTCATAGCCTGAAGCATTAAGAACAAAAGCCAAAAAGGAAGTGAAGAATTACATGTTTAAAAAAAAAAAAAAAAAAGGAGCAACACAAACAACAGCAAAATAACCCACAAACTTGCACATAATTAGGTTTTGGACTACTGTTTTTTGTTTTAGGTGACTTTTCCTGAATGTGTCAGATGGATAACAATAGAATTTGATACTCAGTGTGGCACTGCTCAATCAGAGGATGTTCTTCGTTTACTAATTCCTGTCAGAATTGCACAGAGTCTGGGATTTGGACCAAAGCATGCTTCTGTTCATGAAAATCTTAATTCATGGATAGAACTGAAAAAATTCTCTGGATCTTCAGGATGGCCTACAATGGTATTAGTATTGCCAGGTAATAGATATGTATTGCAATAATTTCTCTTAATGTGAATTATTAAAATAATGAAAATAAGTTTGTTCGTTTTTTTTTTTTTTTTTTGCAAAATCATGCTAGAAAACAAAGTTGAAAAATTGTCTCCATCCAAGACAGCATGAGTTCATTATAAGCCATTGATTGTACATCAGTGGACTATGTTTATATGTTTCTTGTTTGAAGTGTTCATCTGCATGTTATTCATGTTTTTATTTACACATTACTTTATAAAGCCTAATAATAGAAACATTCATGTAATAGAAACACTCAAAAGGTTTGTTCGTTTTAAAGTGTTTTTATTTTTTTATTTTTTTATTTTTTTTTGTATCATTTTACTTCCTATAAGGAAATGAAGCTCTTTTTTCTCTGGAGACTGCATCAGACTATGTGAAAGATGAAAAGGCTTGTTTTTATGGTTTCAAATGTTATGCAATTGGATATGAATTTAGTCCAGGATCTGATGAGGTAAGGAAAAAGTGGAATGGCTACAAATGAACCTATTAATTCACTCCTATATGGCCAGGTTTTTTTTTTGGTAAAAGTAATTGATTTGTACTTCTGACTAAATAGAACTATCAAAATACTTTTAAATTATTTTCATGTAATTTTTAAACTTTTATTGTTACAGGTGCAATTTGTTTGGAATTCTTTAATCTGAATATATTGGAATGGCTGTGGTTTTTTTTT